>JAZFAU010000174.1:597500-612500 GCA_037178615.1 Dione vanillae
ATTACAAAGAGGTACGTGAGACAGAAAACTGATTAACTGTAACAATTAAAAATAAACAAATATATGATACCTATAACACAATATACTTTTTTATTAATAATTATTATGTCCAGGCCTGAGTAGTCCCTTAATCGTTTCACGTAATAAACGTAAAGATACGTTCCACCAACTGAAGTGGCCGAGACGAAAATGAATCTCGAGAGCCCTCACCTCCCCAATGCAGTGCATAAATCACTCTTTGCTGATACAATACGTCGGCGTTTCTAACTACAAATCTATAGCATTGTAAATAAAGTACGGAAATATCTTATAAAGAAATAAGTTAACAATTATTTAAAGTTGCAATTATTTTAAAAAAATGTAAGGGGGATAAGAGTTCATTATGATTAATTCTATGTATTAATATCAAATTAATTAAAATTTAATGATAAAAACATATAGTATAAGTTTTTTAATATTGTGAAGTATTAAAATATCTCATTATTGTTGAAAATGGAGGAATGAAATATTATTTTGTAATATTTGGATATTATTCAAAGTAAGTTAAAATGTATGATGTATAAAGGTTAAATTATCTGAAATAAAACTTATCGGGTTGTAAATGATTGACTTTAAATTTTGTTTGTTGATTGTGAGTTCAATATTATCATGGAGGATTAAATTATTTTCATTATAACAACTTAAAGTACAATTTTCCTTATTAAACTCAATGTTTTAGATAAGACAGGCTAATTATATTGATGGTTTTCAATCAGTTTTTATTCTAGACACTGAGTGTTCAGTGGAGTTCATACAATTTAAAGATGGCGATGAGAGCAAAAACCTGATATGCGCACAAACTAGCAAACGGAGATAAATAAAACCCAAAGGAAAAAGGTAATTGGTAATTGTAAGTGACATCGGGTGCAGATTGTTACTTCACAACAAAACTATACTATACTACTACAAGTGAACTTTACCTATAAATAATTTCAACGAGAATTCACTTGAAATGTTTACAAATTTGAAAATGAATATGATAGCTTCAGGGAATATTTCATTTATATTCGAATACATTACATTTAATGCTTATACGTTCTGAGAAGAAGTTTTAAGAAAATGGCGTTCTCTGAACGAAACTCCCAGCTGTATAATTAATCATTCTATTAAATTATAGAATTTCCCGTTTGTCAAGTTACACAGATATTTATAGATTTAAATTTATATAAATATTGAAAACCTAGTGTCATAGCTCTCCGCTTATATGATATTATCCGTTTACAAGATACTATGAGAATCCAAAATAGGACCATCGGTTAACCCAATGTCTCGAAGATGTCACAGAATATCGATGAAAGGAGTGTCTTAATACTGGGTTGAAGACTTTATTGTCATTTTTTGTTTCTAAATCGTTACATGCCAGTTTAGTATACTCATAGTCCTGTTTTATAATCATACTGATGAAACAATAAATAATTTATACTCTTGGCTGAAGGAATCTGCTCAAAAACCATTTCAATTATAGGATTTCAAATAAAATGTTTTAGAAATATTTTATAAATTTACGATTTCCTCATTTATTTTTAAAAATGTCTTCCTTACCTTCTATTTATCAAATCATCTTTTTATATATAATAACGATATAAGGTAATAGAACACGTATTCGAGTGTACAGTGACTTAGCTAAAGCAATTTATTTCTGTATGCATAAGTGCCAAAAACTTGTGTTCGGATCAACATATTCATGACACGAGCTACATAATAATGCGATATAACCGAGAGTTATATGTATTCGCCGAATCCCAGCTATTCGGCAAAATTGCTTATTTTGATGGGAAACAAATGTCAAATATCATGAATACTTAAAGAAAACATACAAAAACTTTAACGCAGCCGGAATTGAACCAGCATCTATCTGTTGGACGGTTTCCAAATGCTATATGTTTTATATAATTATTTTCAACTGCTTCACTTTAAAAAATATTATAAAAATAAATTGAATAAATTCTGAAGTTTTTGAGGTCAAGTGTAGAACAAAATTAACTTCTTAATTTTAAACTATATTAAAACCTTAACCTTCACTACAGAACTAAACTGATATATATATATTTCAATTTGGTATTGTTAAATTAAATCTTTTCGATTCACTTACTATGAAAGCTCCTTGTAATAAAGAGTAGTAATAGAAATACAAAACAACTGAAGAACAACCAACCAAAACTAATGTATCTTTTTAACATCTATTTTCGTTATACAATGTAAGCACATGTCTCGTATTTTTAATTAAAAAAATGTACATTACATTTTTTTCTTTGGTAACTTAAACGATTACTCAAAACTAGACTTTTGGGGTCCAGTTATTAGAATTATATGATGATTACTTAAAACTAGCTATAACTTACATAAAAAAACTTTAGATTTTTTAGCTTCACGTTCACGCTTTGTATCGCTCATGGCAGGTTGGGCAGAGGAAATCGCAGTAACCTAGTGTTATGACACTGCGTCACCCGCTTTTCATCTTTGACATTGCGTATTGAGTGACAGAACTCAACGCTGCGCATGTCTATTTGCCAGCGAACAAAATGGAAATAGAAAAAATACATCTTCCCAGAGTGGGAATCGAATCCAAAAGCCTTCGCGTTACTACTAAATATTTGACGTCATTCATACTTCCGTTGTGGCGCAGAGGCGTAAGCGTCTGCCTGTAGACGCGACGGTTTGAGAGTTCGATTCCCACTCGGGGAGGATGGATTTTTTTTATTTCCACTTCTTTTGCTCTGGAAACTAGGCAAAGCGCAGCGTTGAGTTCCACCACTCAACACACAATGCCTCGAAAAAGGCGGAAAGTGTCTTAACACTAGGTTCATACGGTTCCTGCAGTTCCTTCTGCCTACCGTGCAATATGCGAGATAAAGCGAAAAGCTATAAAAAAATCATATTTAATGCTATAAACGTATATAATGTCATACACACTCGTACACGAATTTACAGCAATCGATCAGTCAAACATTAGTTGTATTAAGAAAAAGGATATCCAATATATATTGGAGTCATAACCTGAGATATTTGTGTCATAACACAATGATATATGGACTCCGCACGTGTAGGATTTACCAAAAGAAACTACAAGCTGTATGTATTTACAAGATTTAGTATTCTATTTCCAGACCGACAGATATTGAAGATCAGTGTCATTATTAGTATATACGTCATCAAGTAATTATGATATTATATAAAGAACAGGATTGAAAAATTTATATAGTTAACCCTTATACAAATAAGTAGCACGCATCATCTCTAGCAGGGTAGTCAGAGAGAACGGGGCGCAAACGCTGTGGTCTCTGCATACCTCTTTGTCTGGGCCACTGTCTCTTTTGGTTCATATATATATATATATATATATATATATATATATATATATATATATATATATATATATATATATATATATATATATATATATATATATATATATATATATATATATATATATATATATATATATATATATATATATATTTATATATATATATATATTATCCCGCACATGGCAGGGTAGGCAGAGGGAACTGCAGGAATTATTAGAACCTAGTGTTAAGACACTCCGTTATTTAGTCCCTGCTTACTCCGTCCCCACTTTCCGCCGTTTTCGAGGCATTGCGTGTTGAGTGGCGGAACTCAACGCCGCGCTTTGCCTTAGATACCCGAGCGAAGAAAATGAAAATAGAAAAATCCATCTTCTCCGACTGGGGATCGAACCCAGTAACCGTCGCGTTACAGGCAGACGTTGCGCCTCTGCGCCACGATATATATATATAAAAAATTCAACCAAAGGAGTCATTAATATGTAATAGCAGTAATGCATTTTAACGCAGTCCATCAAAATACTGTCCCTAAGCATAAAATATGTGCGATAACATTATTTTAATAACAAGTAGTTTTAAATCACACTACAAAGTAATCACAAACGTGTCTATCTAGACACAATCTCTTTGAAAAATGATACAGCTTCTATTATGTAGGGAGGAATATTCAATGATATTTTTCAGATACTGGTATAAGGCTTCCAACTTTGTTTCAAAGCCAGTAGAGATTCGAGGCTATAGAGGCTATATAATTTCGAGTTATTCCATTTTCTTAGTTTTTATCCATATTTGCGCATCAATATTGATTTGGCAAACGTTGTGAATGACAATTATACGGTCTGTTGATATACTGCTATACTTTAAACCTGCCATCTTGGAGAATTATGTATTGAGATACAGGAATAAAAATAAATAAAGGTTCGAATATTTAAAAAATCTACATAAAACTTGAAATTTTAAATATTTTCTTCATTTTAATGAAATGAGTTAAACTGTTAATTTATTCATAATTTAAATAAAAATACATTCTTTCAAAATACTAAAATAATCTAATTGAATTGTATTTGATATAATTAAAAGTGTTTAAGGTTAGCGCTGTACAGCAGCTTATCATCTGATTATGAGCTCGAGGAATATAGTATTAATGCCCATAGAGGTGAAAACAACAATGTCTCGGAAAGTATAGGATAGTGTGCTTTAGTCTTTAATAATGTTATATGTGAAAAAGTATATATGTATATATATATATATATATATATATATATATATATATATATATATATATATATATATATATATATATATATATATATATATATATATATATATATATATATATATATATATATATATATATATATATATATATATATATATATATATATATATATATATATATATATATATATATATATATATATATATATATATATATATATATATATATATATATATATATATATATATATATATATATATCATTTATTTTATTGAAAGTGTTTCAGTGTCATACAGCAATAGTGTAGCCGAATTGTAAATGAATTAATATTTATTTCATCGGAAGCTATTATACGACCAGGGCCCTGCAAAGTTTCGAAATCTAAGTTCTGTTGTTTGCCGCAAACTTTGATTATTTAAGAGGCTTTTATACGAACTCGACGCTGAAAATATTTTTTTTATTAGGGGTCTTGAGGGAAAACCTGCAAAATTAATGTTTAATAGCTTTTTACAAAAAAAAATTTAGTATCGGATATGGGTTATATGGTTTTCACTGTAAGAGAACGCTAATTCTATGCTTTTTCCATTAGTTTTTCTTTTTTAATTATTGTTTTTTAAATGTAAATCAGTTTTCATGAATTAAGAACACAGATTACATAAATGTTTTATGTATTTTCCCAGAAGTTTAGAATGTATTTATAAAAGCTATAAATGAAATATCTTTAATGAAATAATTTAATACTAATAAAACTACAAATAAGAATATATTAAAAACTATAACGCTATTTGAACTAAATTTACTGAAACAATATCTGCAGCATACAAACCTACTCGATTATTATTAAATGTCATATAATTTTGAGATACAAATTCAAAATGCAAAATGCACAACCTACGCCTAAAATCCAAAATCCAATAGAAAAACAAATCAATAGAATAACAAAATATCATTACTATTTATTTGCGTTAATATTTTCAAGCAAAATACCTATATTCTGGCATGTTCTTAGTTTGATCTTCCTGTCGCCGCCGATGGACTATGACTGTTATGTGGAAGGGGGAGGGAATTCGTCGAGGAATGTCTGTCCATGCGACCAGCCGCAATGGGACAGGAGTGTGTTTACCGAAACAATTCCAACGAAATTTGGACTATTTTGCGAAAACATTTGGTTAATTAGCTTTACGCAGAGCATGATGTATGTAGGAATGTTAGTTGGAGCTTTTGTGTTTGGATTCTTGTCAGATAGGTTGGTTTATCATAATTATAATATTATTAATGTTTTGATACTTTGACTTTATAATTACGAAAAAAATCTTTTATATGAAAATTCGAGGACCGTCGTGGCGCAGATGCGTAGCGTCTGCGTTTAAACGCGACGGTTTGTGGGTTCGATTGACACTCGGGGAATATGGATTTTTCTGTTCCCATTTTCTTCGCTCCGAAAACAGAGCAAAGAACAGCGTTGAATTCCACCACTCAACACGCAATACCTCGAAAAAATCGGAAAGCGTCAACGAAGAAAACAGGGACTAAGCAACGAAGTGTCTTAAAACTAAGTTCATATGGTTCCTGCAGTTCCCTCTGCCTACCCTGCAATATGCGGGATCAAACGTAAAGCTATGAAAATCTATAATCCTTTAATTTTCTTTTCCAGATATGGACGACTTCCTATGTTTTCGTTGAGCTGCTTAGTTATTTTTACTTCTGGATGTTTGATTACCGTTATGCCTAACATGACTGCATTGACATGCATGCGTATGATGGAAGGCATTGGTACCGGTGGTGCCGTTATAACTTCCTATGTACTATGCATAGAGTATACAGGCACGAAATATAGGGAAATCGTTACAGCTTTATTTCATATACCTATCAATATAAGCCATATGACTTTGCCAGGAATTTCGTATATGTTACGAAACTGTGATCATCTACAGCTAGCTGTGTCTATTCCTATGTTGTTCTATGTGGCTGCGCAATGGTTGGTCATGGAGTCGCCTAAATGGTTAATTGATAGTGATCACATAGATCGCGCTGTTGTAGTAATGGAAAAATACTCTAAATTGTGAGTAGATCTTAAATTAGTTAGTTATTTGATTACTTCAAGAAAACATATAAAAATCACTGCACCGATACCGCTGCACGATTCGTAACCTTGGCGAGGAAACCGACCAATCACTCTAACCCGCTCGCTCGTTCGGACCTAAAGATTTTGATAGACTATTTTTATCCAATTTTTTTTTTATTTTTAATTTTATAAAAATCTTCCCGGCTTAGTCATCAGATTTCAACTCCCGCTTCATTCGAATTTTCATATGTTTTGCTTAAATTTTTTTGTTCTTAGCGTGGATTAACAGTTTAAAAAACTTAAAAAAATATTTTACTGATTGAGTAATAAAAAAAATATTGGTGATAAATGCAAACTAAGTTTTAAATGTAAAATATGGGGAAATAAGATAGATGTACCAACTTCTTTACCCTCTAAGAATGTATTTATGATATAATTTGTTTTTTAATCTAGCGGTAGACATGTTCTATTATATTTTTCATATGTTTTGTAACTTTCCTTTTTTAGTTTGATAAAATATATCAATCTTTAAAATTAAAAAAAAAATTACAAATTACAAATAAAATGTATTATAAATTTCAGTAATGGAAACACAATAGAAAATTTGAAGGACCAAATCGAAGAATACACCGCTCAATCTAATAGAGCTCGCAGACGGATTAAATTCTGGCAAATGTTCAAGCACAAAAAAATCACACTCAACTTCATTTACATGTCCGTTATATATTACCTCTGTGGAATGGGCTATTACGGCGTATCGCAATTTATAGGCAAAATGAGCGGAGACATACACTTGAATGTTGCTATATCTGGTGCCTTATTATTACCTGGAACTATAACGACAATTTTTTTACTGAAAATTTTAAATAGAAGAACGTTTTTGATGTCAACAATTTTCTTATCAGGACTATGTATGCTCGTATCTATTTGCATACCTTTACATTGGGTCAGAGTTGGTATTGCTTGTATTTGTAACTCCTTCTTCTCTATGTCTTTTGTTATTGTTTTTCTATATAGTGTTGAACTATTTCCAACGTCAGTAAGAAATTCAGCACTAGGAGCTTTGTCTGTTCTATCGAGAATTGGCCAAATAACTGCACCACCTATTAATGTTCTATCAGAAAATGTAGCGGCCGGAATATTTGGGGCACTAGCACTATTTGGAACTATATTTTGTTACTTATTGCCGGAAACAAAAGACACTGAACTCCCATCTACATTAGATGACACAAAAATACTTACACGAAAAAAGATTCGTGTTGAATCAGTAACTAATTAATGAAAGGTTATGGTTTGTTTGTATTTTTAAGTGGTTTTATTATTTTATATATTGATTTAGCTTTTTAAGGTCTTTACAATAAATTTTTGGAAATTTTTGGATTTTTTTTGGAAATTCTACCTTAACGGGAGTGAAAAAGGGGGGTAAATTTCTATGAAACTCCGTTAGTTTTGAAGGTAAAGCGTTGAAAATTAAAGCTGTTTACGTGAATACTAAGCTTTTCTGCTCTTCATTATGTGACGGTTACCTGTTTAAAGAATCATAACGAAAAGAATCATCTCTCAGTTGCATAAATAGAAAATCAGAATCTTACTTTACTGTGTTGTAGCTATAGATTATGAAATAAATGTATAATATTTCACAACATAATATACTCAAAAAAATTATATGAAAATCATTTATTTCAGGTTTATAAATAGTTATGTCGTAATAAAACCTTTATCATAATAATTTAAATGAGTAACGTTGGTGCAAACCAAACCACAATATTACTATTTAGTACCTAGCTTTATCAAGAAAGTGTAGGTAAATGTTACGAATTACTAAGATATTTTAACTCGGGCATAAAACATGGGCCACTAAAAAATATAATGTGCGTACACATACATGTAAAAAGCGCGAGCGGAGCCGCGGGCAACAGCTAGTGTTTAATAAATTGCAGAAATTAATAGCTAGCTTGATTTTTATATTAAAATGAGCAGACAGACGAACTGACAGACAAGTAAACTTTGCTCTGTCCAGAAAACGCAAAAAGTTGGAGATTTCGATTCTTATCGAAGGAATGTTTTTTTTTTTAGCTTCACGCTTTATCCCGCTCATGGCAGGATAGGCAGAGGGAACTGCAGGGACCATGGGAACCTAGTGTTAAGACACTCCGTTACTTAGTCGCTGCTCTTTCCGTCCCCGCTTTCCGCCTTTTTCGAAGCATTGCGTGTTGAGTGGCGAAACTCAACGCCGCGCTTTGCCTAGTTTGCCAGAGCGAAGAAAATGGAAATAGAAAAATCCATATTCTCCGACTGGGGATCGAACCCAGAAACCGTCGCGTTACAGGCAGACGTTGCGCCTCTGCGCCACGACGGTTCTCAATATGTTTATTTATTTATAGTATTTTTTATATTTTCGTTAGTAAATATATTATGCCCGGGTATATAATGAAATTACCACATCCGTACTTTTCATGTTGAAAGATTTTTACCTAATCTTATTTTTATCATTGTTTTTATCTTTATATAAAAATAAATACTTGTGCCTCTTAAAAATATATTTTTATTTTAAAAAAATACACTTACCATAATAAACATTTAAATAACGAGACAATTTGCCCCGTCTATTTTTGACCAAGAAATAAAATGTTGCTAATAAGCCAACATTTTTCCTGAAACCCTCGACTTAGGAGAAATACCATAAAATATGCTCTCTCGTGACAATGTTATTTTCAATAAGCTCTTGTAATGAAAAAAGTTTTTAATACCACAATACCGCTATGGTTCGGCAAAGTTGGAGTAATAAGTGGCAAGTAAGAAAATGCTTTGTTTGGAATTTAACTTTTGTAATGCTCGCCCGAATTGGGCTGTTACGATTGTAATACTAAATGATTGATTTTATTTATATATATTTGAGTTTTAAAACTGGCGCCTTGGAAAAAATAGTTGGTACCATTCATTCGCTTGTCCAAAAGTGATCTATATAGCTACCTAAAAAACAATAATATGAAAAAAATTAAAAAAGAAAACACATATTAATTAAGAACAGCTTAACTGACTGTATCACATAATTTATATGAAACCTTAGTTTTAATTTAACTTAAGCTATAAATGAGGTTTACCCAAATCCTTTAATGTCCGCAAATAATCTAGTGACGCTACAAAGGATTGCCATACTAAAGTTCTTAAAATTAAGTCTTCAGCGCTTCTAAATCAATTTCCACGGCCATTATAAACAAAGCTGCAGACGATCCTCTATAATCCTACGCTGTGGGCGTTCCAAACCCTTAGGGTTGAACAGTAAATTTACTATACTTGACCCAACTTGTGATAATAGATGGAGCTACAACCACACCCTGTTACTGATGCAAGTTAAGACATGGGTATTTGGAGATATTTCTCGCTTAAATTTGTTGTAATTCTTCAGGGATTTCCGGAATGGGCCTTAATTTAAAAGTTTCAATGAGATTCATTCTGGATGACCAAGATGGATAGTATCTAGTTTGAGTAACAGTATTTATCTTTTTAAAAACGAATTGTTCGGAAGTAAGCTTTGGGAAGTTTTTGAGTTCATTTATTTGTTTTGTTCAAGCTTCACAGCTACCTGTTACAATGTTTTATTTAATTTATCTTATTCTTGTGCAAGTTTTTTTATATAATTTTATGGTTTAAGTTATGACAGTATTCGTAATCCAAATGCAAGTTTTTAGTCAAAATTGGAGTCTTTACAAAGAGTTCTACCACAATAATATAAAATAATAAAACTATGTTTATTTTATTATATATATAAAAAAACATAAATACTAAAAAGTATTTTTATATATTATGTTAAAAAAATGCATTTAAGTCTATTAGCTAACTAACTAATTTGAAAAAAAACCTTATAAAGGTTACCCTGATAGCACAGAGGCTACAACGTCTGCACGACGGTTTGTGGGTTGTATTTCTTCTCACAAAGAATTAATTATTTTTACTTTGGTAACAATGCTTTGAGGGCGGCGTTGAATTCCGCCACTCTACATGCAAAGTCTTGAAAGGCGGAAACTAGGAACGGTAAAAATATTTTATGTACAGACACAATCTTTTTCTATTTTATTATAGAATATATTAAAGAATGAAAACGTTATCGTTTATAACCGATACCACTCTGCATACGTTCAATCTAATATTATTACAAATTAACGCAAAGCTTGTTTTTCAAGTATTTTGTATTCTAGACGCTGTACAGTATTACATATCTAACTTGTAATTATCTGAAGGGACATATTTAAGCATCACAAAACGTGAGTGGACTACAATTTAAACATTTACTTGTTAATTAGACGAAAATTGTATGTTAATTAAAGGAATTAAGCTTAGCTGTAATGTTTTACTGAATACACGTATTGCTATAAAATTAAATGTATTTTATCTTGTTATCAATACATGGTTAAAGCTTTCCAATTCATATACTATGGCCATTTAAAAAGAATGTTCTACCGAGTTTATGCGCCGGTTCTTCTCAGGTCTAAGGCATTAATTTTAGTAAACATGTTGTAATATTGTTGTTGTTTGTGATGATGATTATCTTGTATTTTTATACACGGCATGCAAACGAGGTAAAACAATAGCGGAAGTAAGCAAAATATCCATTTACGAGCAAAGTTGAACCAATTTTTTTATTCTTTTTATATGATTAAAATTATTTCTATATATTTGTATATTATGAATGGTAATGAGGGACAGCACCTAACTGTAAATGCAATGGCGGATAACATCTCAGTCAACGCTTGAAGGCTATGATTTTTTTTATTCGGCTGTAAAATCTGAAGCGCTTAATTCCAAGCTCTTCTCATCAAGCAATGTTTTAAATTCAGATGACTACATGTTTAAATAATCTGTGATACCGAATAAATGGTTACCAGAAAAAAAGCTCTATACTGACACTGAACTATGCATGTACAATAGTTTAACAGTTCATTCAGTAAAAATGAACAAGTTCAATAATATATTACTGCATAATGTCATCATAACTTTACCAAAATCCTGTTAATTTCTCAATTTCCTACTACAATATTCCTGCAAGAAACCACACAAGACAGCAGGCGGTTAGTTGACGTATTATTATTGTGAGAACACTTTGAAGGCGCAAGTGCAGTTCACACTACATTCTTGTACCAAGTAATCGTTATTACTTACTTTGCATGTGACGTTTAATATTTTAATATCTTCTCTGCAACGACTTCTCCACTAAATTTTTAAAAAAATGTAGAGATAAGAGTGATGAAACACTTCCATTTTTCATATACTTTTAGTCTCCTGCTAAAAAAGTCAAGCAGTGATATAAAATAGATTTAAAAAGGATATTACATTCATAATAAATTTCCTATATATATTAAATTTTATAATAATACTCATATTTATAAATTACGTTCTTTTACTAAATAAATTACGGTCTTTAAAAATTGAAAATATTTAAAGAATAAAATTTTTAATCATGTACCCAATACGTGTGTATATAACGTAAACAAAAGCAATAAAACGTTATATTCATAAAATTTTATTAAGTTCTAATTAATCTACTTATAATAATTTATAATATATCTTATTTTTACTTGTGCATATTATGCCCAACGGGATTTAAACGCACTACCTGTGGATTTTATTAGACCTTTCGTTAAATACAACAAAATTAAATAAAGCAAAGCCAAGTATTTCACCTAGTTTCCCTCAAGAATGTTATAGGCATATTCACATGTATGTATGTACGTACGTCTGCGTACAATTGCTTGTAACCGCAAGACAGCGGGCGGTCGCGGTGACGTATTATTATTGTGGCAAAGCCTCGACGAGCTATGTAGGTCATAGGAATAATTCCGGTTCCGCCTTCCTTCCCAAAATAGCGTTGATCAAATCATATTTGATAAAGTTATTACGAATTTAATTTGAAATTATAATTGAATGGTGCAATGGTTTACGTGTACATGCTTTTTGTAATCTTGTTATTTCGTTATATTTTTTTATTAAGTAAGCTAAATCCTGTTTGTAACTTAATTTGCGTGAATATATGATATTTTGGCGTTGAAATTTACCTAAAACTAAACTATCTTTATCATAATGGCGACTTTTACAGTTAATTTTTTTTTAAGATGTTAATTTATACTTTTTGACAGAAGAGAACCTCCAATGAGAAACTTTCGCAGTGCCATGTACTAATTCATGCGTGTTGAGTGGTGGAACTCAACGCCGCTAATTGTCTTCCTCTAGTACAAGGAAATAAAAGTGGAAATTTAACACAGAACAACACAAACATCTGCAATTTGCAGGTGAATGTATTAATTTTGTACAAAACTAAACTTTAAAAAGTCAAAAACTTGTCCTTAAAAAGTGAAAATATCGGTGAAGTAAAACATAATAACATCCTTTATCATACAATTTATTTATAAATAACTTATGTAGATGCTATGTGTGAGCAATGACCATAGAATTTCTATCTAAAATTGTATATTAAAGATTTAAAACTAGAAGTGCACTATTTTACTAGGTACAATATAAAATTATTATTTTATCCTTTCAACAGCTGTCTATATCTTTGTACCTAGTTCCTTAGTAAATGGCTTAGATCTAAAATTATATAAATACGCTATTGAGTTCCACCACTTTACACACCCTGTCTTGGAAATTAGGAAGTTTGAGAGAGTTCTGTCTCTACTCTCTATCCACCGTGCTATATGCGGGAAGTAGTTATGAAGCTATAACATAATTGGGGAACTGTCCTTAAATATTTTTGAACATTTCACTATATTTCAGAACTTTGAATTAAAATTTTTCGATATTGTTTTATACAGTCTATTTCGATATCATGCGACGTTGAATAAAATAGGTAAAAAGTAAGATAAATTCATTTAATTTTTTACTACAACAAGTCGGGGACTTTTTAAAATTAACAGTAAAATATTATTGATGATTTCTCATAATTTATTAATTATTTCAAGTAACCACAATCGTCGGAGTAACTTAAGTTTTGAGCTTATATGATATATATATGATGCTAATACGAGTATATAAGAATTTTCAATATAATAATAATAATGGTAGTTACAGTGCATAAAATGCGATAAAAATTTAACTATTATGTTATATTTGTAGTAATAACGTTATTTTTAAATGCTTTTTTTTATGTACGTCTCAAAGTTATGAATGAAAAAAATACAAGACAAAACAATTATTATATTACAATTGTAATGACGAATTCGATTGTATGAAAGATTGCCGTAACCTCGTTTCAGAGTTTTTGTAAGTTTGAATAAACTATTTTGTACATTTCCAGTTCATCCACTCAAAGGTTGAATCCTAAGATTTTGAAACAAACATTTTGTGTTACATTTCATTTCTATTCCAGCTTCACGCTTTATCACGAATATTGTAGTTAGAAAAAACGAGTTAATACCAAGATCCCAAATTTGAATTTAATATAATATATTGGAATCTCTAATTGTCCTTAAATTCAAAGCCCAAGTCTTGGCGGAACTCAACGGTGCCCTTCGTCTTATCACATAGACGAAAAAGAAACTACTCAATTTACCACATAGAGGATTGAACCTACTAATGAAGGTCCCATTAGTCCACTATGGCTTTAAATGCACATTTTCTATTCAATTTTAAGAAACATTGAAATTTTTACTTTAACAAAATTCTTTATTTCCAGTGCATTGTAAATTACTATGCTACAATGATTTATTACTATATTTAACAATATTAGTCAAATTCCATGATTGATTCGTGCACATTATGCTCAACATAACGACTGTAATTAGTTTTATTATATGAAAGCATTTACTCCCTGAAGAGAAATTTGAAGGTAATATCTATAATACAATTAATAATATATATTGAACCTTCTGAAGGAAGCGTAGCTTGAAACTGTTTGAAAGTGACGTTTTAAATGATTTTGATTTTTATTGCGATGCTTTTGCCCACTTGAACTAAGCTATTATTTATTTATTAGTAATGCAGTACTAGTAGTAGGCGATTTTCTATTTATCATAAATTGTCGATATATTATATACAAGTTATGTTATTAGTGTACTAATAGCCAATTCAACTCTGAATAAAATAGAAACGTACCAATAAGAAAACAAGAAAAACATGCCATACTATATAAATTAATTCTTTACACAAAGTCTTGGACGGTCTACATATGTATAATAAATTATATTATGTATATATTTTTATCATTGTGCATTTGATTTATATAGAGCGACTTCAGATTTGAAAAAATCTTTTTTTTTTCCGATAACAATGATAACCAAGACAATAAGACTACAATTGATATTGCTGCTAGTACTTCACTTAGAACATAACATTCAAGGCTTTAGCATTAGAAAAGAGGAAAATAGCGGAAAATAAGG
>JAZFAU010000174.1:615000-652500 GCA_037178615.1 Dione vanillae
GCATTTAATTTAAAGTAGACAGAATCTCGCCGTAAAGTGATATATAACAATGTACAAACTAAAAATCAATTAAATTAAAATAAAAACAACTTAAAATTTATAATCGTTAAAAGCGGTATGCCTCTATAATGACAACGCGGTTGCAATCCTGTCAAAACGTCAACCAAAGAAAAGCCATAGATCGAGATAAGTCCCGTTCATTTCTTGAAATGTACTTCAACATCATTATTTTTACCCTATTTCACGTGAAAATACAGAGCAAATCTATTTATTATATTTATTAAATAAAGTTTCCAAAACAACTTAGACAAAGTTCTTAATTGACCCGGTTCGGCTAACGAAATTGGGCCACAGTACGTACAGTTAGTTAGTGGCTTTCTTAGAATAATACTTGTTAGTATTTGTTTAGGTATCTTGTTTTACATTTTCGTTTGTAATTCTGTGGGACACAAAGTAGTTAAGTGCAAAGCGGGTAAAATAATTTCGTTTCTTCTCGGAATGTGTGGTGATGAATATGTTTATAGAATGAACGTGCCAAGTTCATAATGTAATATTGACTAACGCTACATATACTAACGATACTATAATAGTCAACTACTTTTATTATTGATATTAAAATTTTAAGCATTATTATTAAATTTAAAGTATATTCTTTAAATTTGTCCTTTCCAAGCCATGTTTATTTACTAAAAAAACTGGAAAATTTCGTTAACAGGTCCTTCTTTGGGCTTTTACACAAAAAGAAAATGGTAAAAAAGAAAAGTGAGTGGTAAGAGAGGTTGATTTTCGAAAACACAGTATCGAAGGTACTAGAGGAAGGTCACGTAAAAAGCATGAGGACTCCCCGGAGAGCATGCATGAAGAGGTTAATGACAGTGGACGAGGCCAAAGAGGTATACAGGGACCGCAGCATTTGGCGATCCGTTCTCTCTAACTACCCCGCCAGGGATAGAGCGTGAAGCTAAGTAAGTAAGTAAGTAAAATGTCAATTTTCTAAAAAAAAATTGAATGATATTTATATACATATAATTTAATAAAATATATTAAGCCATTTATAAAAGTAATTCATTTTGTATGCTTGATATCTTTTTGTAGGTTTATATAGAAAAAAAAATTAAATCAATTTTTTTGTTGCCATGCGACCGGCTACTATGTGTTTGCAATATAACTTTTTCAAGGAACTTTTCACGTAATTTTCTGGAATATTCACGTCTTAAATCACTAATTTAACCATAATTTAGCCAAAATGTTACATATCTTCTTTAAGTATTTCACTATTCGACACTAGACTTTCAACCGCTCGCTCTAGGACACATAGTTCACGACTCCTTTTAATATCGAATTACTAAGAATCAACTTTGAGTATTGCAACAATTGAAATTTACACATCTTAAATTTCAATCACAACAAATTACATAACAACAATTATTTGACCTGACTTGAATAAGTATAATCATAGTAAAATCTAAAATATTATAAGGACAATTTCCTACTTATTAGATCGCAGCAATAAATTTAATACCTCGCTGCTCACGTCACTCGATGCGAAGAGGTAATATAAAGCACACTAACGATAGATATATATTTATATAGAAAACATAAACTCCCTATCATAAAATCACAAAGAAATAGTACCAGAAAAATGAATTACAGGAGTAAAGTGCACTCGGAGGCTAATGAAAAATATGGAAGCGATTTTCATTAAATTTATATGAGACCACACTGTGAGAGCAACTCTTTCCCTGCAATATAATGGTAGTGTAGTACGCGTATCACGTACCAACGAACACATTCTGATAAAATTTTATTATATATTAAAACTTAAAATTTTATAAAAGGTTTTACTAAGCAAATTAATAACAGAGGTCGGATGGTTAAAAGTTTAAAAGTTTTTATGACAAAAACAGAAAAGACAGTATATTTTAGCTATAATATGTATATATATATTATATCTCTTTTGAATGAAAAGTTGCAGTTATAAATTTAAATACCATTCAATAAGTTATTTCATGTTCATAATAAAATTATTAAGGGCCAGCCAGTGGGAGTGGGAGCCAGCTTCTGTACGTAAATGCGATGGCAGCCATCGCAAATGAATTAATTATTAATTTCGCTGATCACTAGACTTTCATGCCAACTGATTTAGATAAAGCATGTAGCAAAAATAATGCGAATCAGACATCTTAAAGATTTATTTCATATATAAGTAACTACTTTTATGAATGATATAAATAAATTTGGCGACCTTTTTTATTTCAAAATAAGCTACAACTGGGATAATGTTGATTATCCAATGACATTTTAAAAGGTTCTTCAATTTTGTCTAACATAAAACGAATTAAAATCTGCACTTGCACTAGTAGAAAGGAAAAATTCAAATATTTTATGAAAAAAAATCTTCTAAAGAGAATCAAACCCACAACTATCATGTTTACTATTGAAATAAAAAATTAATATAAATGTAAATTTAAGCTTCAAAATTACCTTTGGACATTCAACAATTTGACTCGTCTGCACTTCCTCAGTCTTTTCTTCGACAAACGTGTGATTTCTCAATGGCAGCAGATCTATGGCATTTGCCGCAAGAGACCAGAGATGACCAGCGCCTTGGGAGGCCCTGGCTCCTTTACGGAAGTGAGGGTTGATTGACAGGTTGTGCCTGACCGAGTTCTTCCAGCGGTCGTCGTTCGTCTTGTAGAAAGGGAAGCGGTCACTGAAAGTAAGACAAAAAAGGTGTATTGATAAGAAACTAAAGTATTAGCTTATTTTTTAAGTTTTGTCTGATATTTCTATGAAAGAAAAATGGTTGCCTGTAAAGTGGGTTTTACGGGCGAAAATTTTACGTGACAACGTCTTTTTCTCGGTAGAATATTTATTGATATGAATAATAATTATAATATAAATTGCACAAATTTTAACTATAGAAAATATATTTTGTTTACTAAAACATTGTACATGTGTCAAGTGACCGATCATAGTTCGGTGACAGTTGACACATCGTTACGTTACCTTTTTCATATGTGACTCCGAGCCGCAACCTAATTTAAGACGTTGTCACGTCAAAAATGTACGTAGGTAGGTACATATGTTATAATTAATTGAACTTTTACAATTTTGTTTAGTTTATGTTGTATGTGCAATTTTATAACAAATATTGACGTAAATTAAAAATATTTACCTAGTAATAACATATGTAATTTTTTATATAAAATTTTGCATTTCAAATAAAAATATTTTTTATTCAATTGTGCCATTACAAGCACTATTGAATCATCACTTTACATTGAAGGTCCTACAGGAAGTTACCACTGGCTCGAAAGGCAGATTTTGCTGCTTTTTTAAAATGATTTATAATTAAACTGCCGAAAGAAGCATTTGAGTAATTCTTCTTGAGATCTCCTTAAGTAATTTTTTTTATAAAACGGCAATTAATTAGTAAATCTTATTATAGTGTAAAGGATTACATTAATGATAAAACGGCATGGAATTAATGAATTTCTCATAAGTTAGAATGACTTTTGTGAAGTAATTATAATAGGTTTAGGGAAACCTGGTTCAGCTTGTTGTGGGCTCTTCTCACCAGGCCGCGCTTGGAACCCTCGTAACTTTAGTTTTAAGTCGTGGAGTGTGTAGGTTTCAGAGGGGCTCAATTTGATATTTATTATCGAATTGGGCTCCTCTGACACTCCTAGGTTCGCTCTATCTGACGTACACATGTAATCATCTTATTGATTCTAAGTAGAAAAGTTATAAATAAAATAAAATAATCTTAAGCATTTCACAATTTTTGAATCGGTACAGCACATCGGCACTATTAAAATGAAGTGTGTGGTTTCAATTCCCATTTGGGGAGAATGAGTTATATCATTTTCCACCGTCGTGGCGCAGAGGCGCAACGTCTGCCTGTAACGCGACTAACACGACGGTTTCTGGGTTCGATCCCCAGTCGGGGAAGAGGGATTTTTCTATTTCCATTTTCTTCACTCTGGCAACTAAGGCAAAGCGCGGCGTTGAGTTCCGCCACTCAACACGCAATGCCTCGAAAACGGCGGAAAGCGGGGACGAAGTAAGCAGGGACTAAGTAACGGAGTGTCTTAACACTAGGTTCGTATGGTTCCTGCAGTTCCCTCTGCCTACCCTGTCATGTGCGGGATAAAAGCGTGAAGCTAAAAAAAAATAAAAAAAAAAATAAAAAAAAAATTTACAAGCAAGGCAAAGAGCGACGCTGAATTCTGATACTCCATATGAGAACTCAAAAATTGGGAACTGACTGTCTTAACTCTCCAAAATTGTTAGTTTAAAAAAAAATAAAACTTAAATCATATATTTGATAAAAAATGTAACGTAAAAATATTTTTTTACGAATATCTATGAGTCTAGAATTCTTAAAACAGTAAATCCAACAAAATCAATCCATCTACATATAATCCAAAAACGATGCCCTGAGTTAATGTGTCAAGGCGGTTAGTACCAGGCACGAGTCGAGAGTGCGGCAGGTCGATTGCGACCACCTCAATCCGAATGCATTACCCATATCCGGTATAGCTTAACGCACCTGTCTTCACCTGTTTTGTTTTATAGCTTGGTTGCGCTTGAATAATTTTAATGTTCATTATGTATTATATACTTGATTAAGAAAAGAAAGCTTGAGTATTTCGGTTACATCTTAAGAAATTCTAAATATGAATTGCTGCAGTTAATAATACAAGGCAAAATCCAGGGAAAGCGAAGTGTTGGGCGGAGGAGGATATCCTGGCTAAAAAATCTACGCCAATGGTTTGGCAAGAGTACCCGTTCCCTTTTCAGAGTTGCGGTATCAAAAGTCCAAGTCGCCGTAATGATCGCCGAACTTCGCAAGAAGATGGCACCTTAAGAAGAAGAATGTATATGGATTTTGTAATAAAATTGGAATTACGAGCAAATCTATTTTTTTTCATGATGAAATTGAAAATAGTCACTATAGTGACTATTGTAACAGAAAATTGGGTTCCACAAATAAGAAAAACATTGTATGCAATATAAAGAACTAAACTATATACTTGAACAAGTGTGTAGTGTGTAAAGATAAAAAAAGGCCAGATATTGTATAAAATTTAAAAAATATATTATTTTTTACGTTTAGCTTAGTTCGTTTTCCCATTTTAACGTGGACGCTGACTGAATGAATAAATGGAAGTATTTATATACTTTATAGTATTATTATCTATTTAGTAGTTTAAATTTGGTTAGTATAAAAAAGATAGTAAAAATTAATATACTTTCGGTAAAGACACATATTTGTTCACTTTCGATCAAATGCGATAATTCACATGTTTATGGAAACTTTGATGCCTTTTCTTACCATAGAAAGGAAATGAATTCATAACTATAGTCAGACGCTACCTACTGTGTCAAGATCGCCTCAATTATATGGCTTACAACTATTTAATAAATTATAGTACTTCACACCAAAATTTTTCACACCCTATAAATTTAACGCATTCATAAATCACACGCAAAATCAATTTTACATCAAAATCTGAAAATCCCCTTTAAATTATGTATATGAAAATCACATTATACTTAGTATATGTGTATGTTTGTGTGTGTATGTAACAATGTACATAATATTGATACACAATAATAAAGTAATAAACATTATATGAAATCAGATTAAGCGAAACAATGGGCAATGTGCGGCCGTTATTTACAGTTGATTACTGATAACTAGGCATTACAGTGTTTCGCTTACGAGAGCGGTAATAAAATATTGATTATAGCTACTTATACATAGGTATATACGGCTCCTTTTGTGCATATATATATATATATATATATATATATATATATATATATATATATATATATATATATATATATATATATATATATATATATATATATATATATATATATATATATATATATATATATATATATATATATATATATATATATGTATACTCTAGATTGTGATGATAATTTCATGTTTAGATCACCAATATACAACACTAATTATATTTTTAAATAACACTTAGCATTAGAAACCACACTCGAAACGTTTACACTCAAAACTAGAATATAACTACACTCAAAACTAGACAAACTGAACCAGGACTTCATTGCTAAATATATAAATATACGTGTTTAATTAGACACTCGTTAGTAAATATTTCTACATTTACTAACGTAAAGTAAATGTTACTACATTTACTAACGAGTGTCTAATTAAGCACGTATATTTATATATTTATTAATGCAGTCCTGGTTCAGTTTGTCTAGTTTTGAGTGTAGTTATATTCTAGTTTTGAGTGTAAACGTTTCGAGTGTAGTTTCTTATGCTAAGTTTTATTGTACTACGTCATATGTATATTATAACATTACAGAATAGAGTCACTTAACAAGCTTAATATATCCAACATCAAAATATATATTATATATTCCAAATAAATAAAAAAAAACAAACAAATACATAGATTTTTCATAAAAAACAAGAAATACAGGTCGATAACAAAAAAAATTAATCAATTTTAATATGCGTAAAGATAACACTTACCTTATTTGCTTTACGCTCTGATAAGTGCAATCCCGACGATAGTGTTGATAACGTTGTGATGATTTTGTAATTAGCGTGTGGGGAGATTACTGAATGGGTTCTAACTTAACTAACTTACTAACTTATCGAAATTACGTGAACAATCGTTAAGTTACGTATTTAATAAGCATATAGAAGAAAACTATGGTTTATTTTATTTAAATTCATTCATATCGATATTTTGATATAATATTTAATTTAAAAAAAACCCTAAACAAAATTAAATAAAAAAGATATATACCATATCGAATGTATTTTTGCACGCTAGTCAAATATCAGTATATCAGTATTTAGTTGCTTCTAAATTTGATCATCTTATTATAATTTATAATTTTTGATTTGTTTAGAATTGACAAATAAAATACTGTAATAACTTATTTCGACATAAATATATAGATCAAAAGAAAATCCTACAACATTTTACTTATATAATTAAACGATCCAAAAATAGAATAACGTCTAAACAAAATAGGCAAACACTTCAGATTTAAACATTAACTTGTTGAGAAAAATATTAATTGATTTAAAAAGAACTTTTAGCAAAGTACCTATAAACAACCTACAAAATGAAGATACAGATAATATAAACATAAACTGACAAAAAACATAACACAACGTAAAAAACCTACACATTATAATAGCATCTCCAAATAATAGTCATTCGTTATATGAAAAGAGTTCCTTACAAAATCCCAAGTACAACAAACAGGCAATTACTTACCATTAAAGAGAAACATTCTATTAGAGGAAAGCTGATATTTCTTATTTCCGAGAAAAATTATTATGCATCAAAGCAAGATTGCGTACAACGAAACAATACTACTTAGAGACGAGGCTGTTGTGTTTTTCTCATATTGCTATGCAAGTATGGCGTTTTCATTTTAATATTTTATTCTAAAGCTAAAGCTATGGAGGGAGACAATTATGTGACTTGATACTTTTTTTTAAATATATAAGAATGAATTAGAAGCTTAAAAAGGCAAATCATAAGCGCCAACGTATAAATTTGGACTTTAAAACATAGGAATCTGTGCAAAAATGCTAGAATTAGAAAAATATGTACATAAGAGATTAGTTTTTTACTGGGCTCTTTCGATAAAGAGCCACATTATAAGTCATTAGAATACAAGAAGATTGCGATCTCAAAGAAGTTACAAAAAATCGTCTATTTCAGGAACCGCATATCAACAAGAAAATGTATGACTTTGAACACAAATTGTGTCACAAAAGGAACAAAGGCGGGTCGAACAACGCGGCTAATGTAATATCACGATTTGCTTTGTAAATATAATTCGATATAAGCAATGACTTGGTTATTTTACTATATAAAGGAGACAAGACGCTGTAGTAGTTCAGGTGAAAAGTGACTGACCGTATAGTGGTTATAGCTTCGATTCCCATCCATGACATAGTGTATATTTACATAATGCAATTCGTTTTAAGGCTTTTATTTCATTTTATATATATTATTTATATTTTTCTCAAAAATAAAGATATATAGGCTACATATATACAAAGATAATAAACTTTTATTAAATATTGATGATAAGAAAATAAAATAATTATTGTAAGTAATAAAATAGTCTGCGATGTTGTAACATATAAATAAATACAAAAATATATACATGAATAAACATAGATTAAATCTATATGACGATGTTTTTTTTTAAAATATACACAATAAAGAAAACCAGTAATATTTTGCTCATATCTAAAAAACATCGATACTATTTCATATTATAACCTTCTGAACTGAATTCTAGATTCTTTATAACTCTATGGAATAGTTTTATGCACAGTTAGCTTCATCAAATAGGCATATCGATTGTATTGTGGTAAAAATATCAGATACTCTGTGTATATAAACATATTATACTCTTTGTGAAGTATTCACTCTATCTTTTTTTTTTTTTTTCAAAATTAGAAATATTTCCAGTCATATGTAAAAAATCTCCAGCCTATTTCGATACAATTTTCTAAACATTTAAGAAGTCATTTTGAATGAATTACACGGCGCAAGAGAACGGTGTCGAGTTCCGCGGTGCTTTTGCCTAGGTGCCAGAGTAAAAAATCCATCTTCCCCAAGTGGGATTCGAAGGCACAGACCGTAACGTTTAAAGGCAGACAATGTGCCTCTGTGTCACGACGGTCCTCTGGAAAGACGAACTCCTTTAAAATTTATTTATAAAGCAAAATAAAAACAGAAAAATGCAACTCGGGCCACCATTGTATTATAATTTAATGCGTATACTCCCAGCTTGTATAACCTACCTTGTGTGCTATATTTAAAATTATAGTAGGCTAATTTTTATCCCGATAAGTTATTCCGTCGGTACATTTCCCCGGGGCGAGGTAAAAGTGTCAACGTAAGCACAACGCAGTATGAAAACGAGATACAAATAATAAATCATGCCTGTACAAGTAAAGAGGCTGTTGTGGCTCAGCAGTGGTGACTCCATAGTAGAGGCTACACTTGGTTCGATTACCACTCAGTCTGTCTGTTGTATGGTGTCTAGTGTCTGTTGTCTGGTGTCTAGTGTCTAGTGTCTAGTGTCTGGTGTCTTGGGCCTTGTATCTAGTGTCTGGTGTCTAATGTCTGGTGCCTGGTGTGTCGTATCTGACGTTTGTTGTCCGGCGTCTGGTACCCCAGAATGTCCCAGAATTGGGAAGTAAGTGAAGCACTAAGTGCTTTGACATTACGTTACTTTTATTTACACACGTGAGTAAAGTTGAAAGCTGTATCAATATTTATAAATCCGTTTATATCGATATTATTATTTGTTCTAATATAATTTTCATTTTCTAAAAAGTTCATGAGTTATTTAAAAGATGATAATAATAAATAACTCTTACACATGCATACTGTGTCCTATATTTCGAAAAGGTATATAAATCTATGTGTTTCGGTGTGTGTATGTTTGTGTGCTTGTAAGCTTTTTCACATACTACTTTAATTATTATTTGTTATTGTGATTATTACTTATTTAGCAGTAAGAAAAAGACTTGATTACAATAAATTAAATATTAAAATATTGCAAGTCACAAAGAACCGAATCCAAACACCCAAGCTCTACGCCATAGGGGCAAATTTGAATAAAAAATAATATTATTTAATTTAAATATACAAAATATAAACTATAAACAAATATAATACAAATTTAGCCGCAATATGACAAATGTAGTACTGTGGTCATATTTTATTCTCCTTCCTTCACGAGATGCAATTCATCAAGTTAAAGGCTTCGTATACTTTGAGGCAAGTTGAAGCCGGCAAAGAATTTAAGTTACAAACCTATTTTATTAGCTGCATTCGCTTTACTATACTGCATTGCAGAAAAACTGACGAAAAAACCGAATTGGGCGATCAACCAAATGTCAACTGTCAATGTAACGTGACCCATTTAGTAATACGCAATATTCTTCAATTAATGGCTAAATGTAAATAAATATGAATAAAATTAATAAATAGTTGTAAAAAGAAATAAATAGAACAAAAAAAAAGAAACTTACGATATCCACTGGTATATAGCAGAAACTGTCAATTCTCCGTTTTCCCGTAACGCCCTTTCAATTAATTCTGGATACGTATATGGAGGCTTCTTCGCCGTAGAGCCTTCATCTTTTGGTTTCGGTTCCTCCTTAACATCTTCGGGCACTTTGACGTTGACGAAGTCATCCAGCCTGAAATTTAGGAGCCAGGTCAAGCTGGCGCAGTCATTATCTTCGTAATTTCTAGATTTTCGTCGTCGGGATTTGCTTTTGTCGTGTACTGTCCTAGTAGCCATGTTTGACAGACTGAGCCGACTAAAGTAGGGTTCAGTTTTCGAACGCCATCGTGCCAGGCGCCGCTATCACCGCACTGATATTAACATATAGCACCTTTGTAGTCGGAATTTTATTTGTGGGTTGTGAATATATTGTTTTAATATATATATTTTTTAATTTAATATATTTTTATATGACAAATGATAATTTTAATTATTACACGTTTTTTTAATTATTGCGTAGTAGTGAAATTGACAGTTAAATTTTTCTTTTTTTTTTGACATAACATTATTTTGATTTTTGATATTAGATCTCATTGGTTATAATATTAATAAAAAGTTATGATATTATATTTAATAAAAATATTACAAATGCGAAAGGTTCAATCTTAAATAAACCAATACTTTCAAAAATACCGAATTTACTTAGTAATTAATAGGCCAAAAACACTACATGAAGAGATATATATATATATATATATATATATATATATATATATATATATATATATATATATATATATATATATATATATATATATATATATATATATATATATATATATATATATATATATATATATATATATATATATATATATATATATATATATATATATATATATATATATATATATATATATATATATATATATATATATATATATATATATATATATATATATATATATATTATTGCGGGACGCAACTCAATATCGAGCTTTTCACTCTGCTTGAGAAAATAAAAAAAAACATTATGTTTTGCTGATATGTTATTCAAAATAGTTACTAAGATTCAAAGTCAACGAAATGCGATATCATAATCTCAAATCTGATATAATATATTCTCCAATAAGTTATTCAGTATTTTATACCGATTGCTTAAATGTAACCGATCGCTGTGTGTAAAAAAAGGAATTTATACAAAATATTATAAGGAGCATGTATTAAAGTGTATAGATTTTGTTGGTGTGTGTGTGTATGTTCTTTTTTTTTATTTTTTGTCAGTTTGTGCTTAATAGAAGGTATTTTTTTTTGTTTTTTTTTTTTTAGCTTCACGCTTTATCCCGCACATGGCAGGGTAGGCAGAGGGAACTGCAGGAACCATATGAACCTAGTGTTAAGACACTCCGTTACTTAGTCCCTGCTTACTCCGTCCCCACTATAATAGATTTAAATGTAATTTTTACTTCTTCATTACGGTAAATTTCACTTAATAATAATAATAATAAATTTATTTATTTAGGCACCTTTGGCCCATTATTTTTGTTACAGTTTCCTTATACCTATGTTAGTAACAACTTAGTTTATTATTCAACCTATTACAAGTAAAAAGTAATTACGTAACTACAAATAAAATCTAAATTTTTAATTTATAATACAAAATTAATCACTGCATTTTTTTTTTTTTAGCTTCACTTTATCCCGCACATGGCAGTGTAGGCAGAGAACTGCAGGAACTATTGGAACCTAGTGTGAACCACTGCAATATAATTTACTAATTTTTATATTGCTGTTTATATATATATATATATATATATATATATATATATATATATATATATATATATATATATATATATATATATATATATATATATATATATATATATATATATATATATATATATATATATATATATATATATATATATATATATATATATATATATATATATATATATATATATATATATATATATATATATATATATATATATATATATATATATATATATATATATTTTTTAGCTTCACGCATTATCCCGCACAAGGCAGGGTAGGCAGAGGGAACTGCAGGGACCGTGGGAACCTAGTGTTAAGACACTCCGTTGCTTAGCCCCTGCTTTCTCTGTCCCCACTTTCCGCCGTTTTTGAGGCATTGCGTGTCGAGTGGCGGAACTCAACGCCGCGCTTTGCCTAGTTTGCCAGAGCGAAGAAAATGGAAATAGAAAAATCCATCTTCTCCGACTGGGGATCGAACCCAGTAACCGTCGCGTTTACAGGCAGACGCTTACGCCTCTGCGCCACGACGGTCCTTTTTTTATATTACTGTTTATATTTTATTATGAAATCATTTCAATCAAATGAAATATTATCTTATAATTCAACTATTATTGTTTAATTTAATTATTATAAATTCAATCAACTAATTTTATAATTAAGAATTATTTGTTTTTTATAACATAAAAATGTTATTATAATTTAAAGTATTTTCTGCGACGAAATTGCTGCAAATAATTGTTTTAGTGAAGGACCTGAATCTTGAAGCTTACTTTCCCACCTAAACAAAATTGCGGGCCCAACTAATATAATATAAAAATTTGCGAATCAATACTATGACACAACAAACACATAGCATTTTATTTCAGGAAGCATTGATTTTTAACAGCTTAAAATTTATTACAAATAAATTTACTTCACATATACGTCTCGTAGGTGTTATATTTTAAGAGGCAAAATACTAAATGATCATTTGCCATTACGAAGTCCACTTTCTACCCAAATCGAGTAACTGGTAGAACACGATACCATCATTTACGTAACATATTAAAAAATATAAACATTAACACTGCCTTGTACTGTCAATAATGACAAATTAAAAGCATCCGTATACTATTAAGAGTTCAGTTCAGGACCGTCGTGGCGCAGAGGCATAGCGTCTACCTGTAAACGTGACGGTTTGTGGGTTCGATTCCCATCCCGGGCAGATGGATTTACCATGGATTTTTCTATTTCCATTTTCTTCGCTCTGGAAACTAGTTTTCCTAGGCAAAGAGCGGCGTTGAGCTCCGCATTTCAACACGCAATGCCTCGAAAAAGGCGGAAAGCGGGAACGGAGAAGGCAGGGACTAAACAACGAAGTGTCTTGACACTAGGTTCTTTTAGTTATAAATAAATTAAAAAGAAATAAAAATAAACAAACACAGCCTTGTATTGTTAATAATTAAAAATTATAACCATCCGTATAGAGTTTCACGTCATTACTCATCAGAATATTAAACAAAAATATACTTTTTCCCATAAATGTTAAATCGATGCGCATATCGATTAAATAATATCGATATTATATTTTATGCAGTCATAAAATCATATTGCACTGACTAACGTGTTCGCGCGTTCTGCATAAAACAGCCATACCGTATTTATCGTGGAAATCCGCGTGATCCCCGTCCGAGCTGCAAATTGAAAAAGTAATTGAATTTAACAGAACTCTAAATCCGCGGACAAGGCCGTTGTGACCATTCGTTTTGGATAGTTGGTAGCTTTATTTAATAACTTGTGTTTGTTGTTGTTTTTTTTTATTGTATTGCAACTTGTAATGTTGGTATGACTTACACTTTTAGTTTTTTTTTTTTATTTAACTTGACTCAGGTTACTTTTGAGGTAGTAAAGCTATTTTAATATTGTGGAAACGAATGTGATGAA
Organism: Dione vanillae; assembly: GCA_037178615.1. NCBI lineage: Eukaryota > Metazoa > Arthropoda > Insecta > Lepidoptera > Nymphalidae > Dione > Dione vanillae. Next base: position 628,768 of record JAZFAU010000174.1, read on the forward strand.
CAATGGGCAATGCAAATTGCGACCTTTTTTATTTGTTAAGTGGTGACAAAAAATATGCAACTGATCAATAAAACCCATTATAAATGGTAGCCCAGAGGAGGTTTTAAGGAATTTCAAGCAAAAAATTTTCATTAAGGCGGAAAGCAGGAACGGAGAAAACGTGGACTAAGCAACGGAGTGTCTGAACACTAGGTTCCTGCGACCTGTTTCTCTGCCTACCCTGCTAAATGTGGGATAAAGCTAAAAAAAGTTTTCGTTATATCCTTTGCTCGCAATTATGTCATACGATAAAGAACGACGCAATTGACTTTTTTATGTACACTGTAGCTGTTGCCCACAGCTCGGCTCGCGGTTCTTAAATGTATTACGCACATTATATTTTTCAGTAGTATGCCCCAGATAGAGTATCTTAGTAATTCGTAACATTTACCTTCACAGTTTCGATAATGCTTGGCACTAAATACTAATATTGTAGTTTGGTTTGGACCAACGTTACTCAATTAATTTACAAACGTTAATTATTATGAAAAATGAATTATTATGACATATCCTGTTATTAAGATTTTTTAAACCTGAAATAAATGATTTTATATTATTATTTCAGGATATTATATTGTGAAATATTATCTATCCTTGAATCCATAGTCAATAGCCAACTCTTCTCTTTTCTCTCTGAAAACAATCTACTATGTCCTTTTCAATCCGGTTTCCGTCCTTACCACAGCACAGTTGGAGCATTGCTGAATATCACGGAGGACATTCGGTGTGCTATGGATAACACCAAGCTCACCGTTATGGTACTCTTGGATTTCAGTAGCGCATTCAGCTCTGTTGATCTCGACATACTTCTTGGTACTCTTCGTACAGTCAATATTTCTTCAGAAGCTTTAAGCTGGTTTCGTTCTTATCTCTTCGGTCGCCGGCAATGTGTTAAAGCCAAAGACGAAACTTCGTCCTGGCTTAATCTCACTGCTGGCGTTCCTCAAGGCGGCGTTCTTTCTCCACTACTTTTCTCTATTTTTATCAATAACATTTCAAGAGTCATTACTTCTCCTTTTCATCTGTATGCAGATGATTTGCAACTTTATCGTCATGGTAACTTGAATGATTTGTCTGAAGTCGTTGAGGCACTAAACAATGATCTAGACGCCATCAAAACCTGGGCTAAATCTTTTGGCTTACTGGTTAATCCAAAAAAGTCGCAAACTATTATTATAGGTAGCAATAGACTCAGACATAAAGTCGACTGGGATTCTGTGCCTGCAATTCAATACTCGGGTGTGACAATTCCTTACTGTAGTGAAGTAAGGAACTTAGGGCTAATAATCGACTGTAACATGTCTTGGTTACCTCACATTAACGCAATTAGCAAGCGCATGTATTTCTCCTTCCATAACCTTAGGCGTCTCCAATATTTTCTTCCTCTCAAAACCAAAATTATGCTAGCGCAATGTCTTCTCCTTCCTATCCTCGATTACGCCGATATTTGCTATTTGGATGTGACTGAGGAGCTACTTATTGTTTTTTATAACATAAAAATGTTATTATAATTTAAAGTATTTTCTGCGACGAAATTGCTGCAAATAATTGTTTTAGTGAAGGACCTGAATCTTGAAGCTTACTTTCCCACCTAAACAAAATTGCGGGCCCAACCAATATCATATAAAAATTTGCGAATCAATACTATGAGTTAAACACATAGCATTTTATTTCAGGAACCATTGATTTTTAACAGCTTAAAATTTATTACAAATAAATTTACTTCACATATACGTCTCGTAGGTGTTATATTGTGAGACAAAATACTAATTGGTCATTTGCCATTACGAAGTCCACTTTCTACCCAAATCGAGTAACTGGTAGAACACGATACCATCATTTACGTAACATATTAAAAAATATAAACATTAACACTGCCTTGTACTGTCAATAATGACAAATTAAAAGCATCCGTATACTATTAAGAGTTCAGTTCAGGACCGTCGTGGCGCAGAGGCATAGCGTCTACCTGTAAACGTGACGGTTTGTGGGTTCGATTCCCATCCCGGGCAGATGGATTTACCATGGATTTTTCTATTTCCATTTTCTTCGCTCTGGAAACTAGTTTTCCTAGGCAAAGAGCGGCGTTGAGCTCCGCATTTCAACACGCAATGCCTCGAAAAAGGCGGAAAGCGGGAACGGAGAAGGCAGGGACTAAACAACGAAGTGTCTTGACACTAGGTTCTTTTAGTTATAAATAAATTAAAAAGAAATAAAAATAAACAAACACAGCCTTGTATTGTTAATAATTAAAAATTATAACCATCCGTATAGAGTTTCACGTCATTACTCATCAGAATATTAAACAAAAATATACTTTTTCCCATAAATGTTAAATCGATGCGCATATCGATTAAATAATATCGATATTATATTTTATGCAGTCATAAAATCATATTGCACTGACTAACGTGTTCGCGCGTTCTGCATAAAACAGCCATACCGTATTTATCGTGGAAATCCGCGTGATCCCCGTCCGAGCTGCAAATTGAAAAAGTAATTGAATTTAACAGAACTCTAAATCCGCGGACAAGGCCGTTGTGACCATTCGTTTTGGATAGTTGGTAGCTTTATTTAATAACTTGTGTTTGTTGTTGTTTTTTTTTATTGTATTGCAACTTGTAATGTTGGTATGACTTACACTTTTAGTTTTTTTTTTTATTTAACTTGACTCAGGTTACTTTTGAGGTAGTAAAGCTATTTTAATATTGTGGAAACGAATGTGATGAACAATGGGCAATGCAAATTGCGATCTTTTTTATTTGTTAAGTGGTGACAAAAAATATGCAACTAATCAATAAAACCCATTATAAAGGGTAGCCCAGAGGAGGTTTTAAGGAATTTAAAGCAAAAAATTTTCATTAAGGCGGAAAGCAGGAACGGAGAAAACGTGGACTAAGCAACGGAGTGTCTGAACACTAGGTTCCTGTGACCTGTTACTCTACCTACCTAAAAAAAGTTTTCGTTAGATCCTTTGCTTGCAATTATGTCATACGATAAAAAATGACGCAATTAACTTCTTTTATATACACAGTAGCTGTTGCCCGCAGCTTCGCTCGCGATTTTAAAATGTATTACGCACATTATATTTTTCAGTGGTATACCCCAGATATAGTATCTTAGTAATTCGTAACATTTACCTTCACAGTTTCGATAATACTTGGCACTAAATACTAATATTGTGGTTTGGTTTGGACCAACGTTACTCAATTAATTTACAAACGTTAATTATTATGATATACCGTCGAGGTGCAGAGGCGCAACGTCTACCTGTAACGCGACGGTTACTGGGTTCGATCCCCAGTCGGAGAAGATGGATTTTTCTATATCCATTTTCTTCGCTCTGGCAAACTAGGCAAAGCGTGGCGTTGAGTTCCGCCACTCAACACGCAATGCCTCAAAAACGGCGGAAAGCGGGGACGGAGAAAGCAGGGGCTAAGCAACGGAGTGTCTTAACACTAGGTTCCCACGGTCCCTGCAGATCCCTCTGCCTACCCTGCCTTGTGCGGGATAAAGCGTGAAGCTAAAAACAAAAAAAAAAAAATTATGAAAAATGAATTATTATGACATATCTAAGTTACTAAGATTTTTTAAACCTGAAATAAATGATTTTATATTATTATTTTAGGATATTATATTGTGAAATATTATACATATTCTTTAATAGAGTGTATTTCATAATCCGCTACAACACAGTAAAGTAAGATTTTGATTACGTATTTATGCAACTGAGGGGTGATACTTCTCGTTATGATTCTTTAAACAGGTAACCGTCACTAAACGTAGGGCAGAAAAGCTTAATATATTCCTGTAAACAATATTAATTTTCACCGATTTAGCTTCAAAACTGACGGAGTTTCATAGAAACTAACCCCCCACCCTCTTTCGCCCCCGTTAAGGCAGAATTTCCAAAAATCTTTATTGCGTCATTCTTAATTTCGAACCAAATAGCCAAATATTAATTTTAATTGAATTAGCTTCAAAGAGTGAATTTCCAAAAAAAAAAGATACACCTAAAAAGAGCCTACATGTGGAAGAGGATTAATAGCTATATAACAAAAAAATTTTCATCAAAATCCTTCCAGTGGTTCCTGAGAATAGTGTGTGCAAAAAAATTTTTTTTCGAATTCTCACTCTTTTCCATTTCTTAATATCCCTAACATATTTTGTTAAATTGAAAAATTTATTTTATACCTATATTCGCAGCTACATATAATTATTATTTATTTATTTAGCTTATTTAAACCAAAATGTAATGAATTTTAAAATATCATATAACTCTTGTTGTAAATGTAGAGTAGACATTTGGTATTAAGTTTAACTTGATACGGACCGACAGACAAAAAATCTTGTGGTAGGTAACTCTAAAAAGGATGCTTTATTACATAAACAGACTATTGTGTAATTTTTATCTATGACTAAATGTTTTACCTAATTTTTACAAAAAGTGTAGTTCAAAACAAAGTGATGAATAGAATTAGATTTACCTTTCACCCTTCTAACGTGACATATTGATTTCAGTTTTGATTGAACTCGTTAGCTAAGTAGATTAAAAATTTAATTTTATGTCTATGTTTTATATTTTGTGGGATCTGGTTCTTTTTAGCAGTAAAATTTTTGATACAGAATTTCTATATATAATATATTATAAAATATATATATACATATATGTATATATGTATAATTTTGTTTATTTTCAAATTTTATTGCTTTTTATTAATATTTTGATATATTTTTCCACATTAAGAAAGTAAATTTATTGTACAAAATGCTTAAAACAATTAACGTTTCATTTTCCTATGATTTCTCTAAGCTTTTCTATCTCTTTGTAGAATTTTCGAAAAAATAATCGTCAATCCATTGATCTCAAATTTAGTATACAATGCACACATATACACGTTTAGCTTCGACAACAATATAAGTGGGGACGGAGAAAGCAGAAACTAAGCAACGGAGTGTCTTAACAGTAGGTTCATATGGTTCCTGCAGTCCTCTCTGCCCCTGCAACATTCGGGATAATGCGTGAAGCTAAAAAAAACAATATAAAGCTAGATAACTGTATAGAAAGTTATGTTATGTAACATTCTGTGTTATTTCATACTAATGAAAGATAAAACATCGATCAAACCGGAGCAGTACTCACACACAAAGAGGGTTCCGTATTTATTATAAAATTGTAGGTACTCCGCTGAGAAATGAACTACTTATAGAAATTGACAAATTTAAACTTGTTGTCGAATACATTCATTTTGTAGGAAATTAAGTACAACTATAAGTTTGTAATTTATAGTTTGTTTTATTGCTTTAAGCTTATAAATAACAACAACAAGAAAGACAGACGACAAAAAAAATATATAAAAATAGAAAAATAAAACCTTTATATGATCACTTGATCATAGAAAGGTTTTATTTTTCTATTTTTTTTAGCTTCACGCTTTATCCCGCACATGGCAGGGTAGGCAGAACTGCAGGGACCGTGGGGACCTAGTGTTAAGACACTTCGTTGCTTAGTCCCTGCTTTCTCCGTGCCCGCTTTCATTCATTTTTCTTTGAAATACAAAACTCTAAAGATACTTTAAGTTAACATAAAATTCAATTTTATAATTATATTCAACGTCCATTCGCTCCTGCTCCTTTATTTTCAAGTATATTTATATTAATAATAATTGCAATACGAACAATAATAAGTAAAAATACAAATTACATATTTTATCTAAAAAAAATACCATATTATATTTAAACTTTCATCTCTTTTTATTCATTTGGCATGAATTTTTCATATAACCTTCTTACTACTTTACAAAACTACTTACGTGCAAAACTTCAAGACTCTTGATTGAACGACATAGAATGTGCGCTTATCCATGATTATTTGAGTTACTTTATACCTATAAATTTATATACCCATATAGAAGACGCATAATCGTCACCGTTAATTTGTGCTATAAGTCTAAGCCTGATCACTGCTATATAGATTGCACGTTTTCTTTTTCAGGCTTGAAATGATAAAATTAGTTAATCATATATATTTTTTTTAATTTGATAAATTTACTGAAAGCCTATATTGGTTGAAGTTAATACATATATTCAATAAACTGACTAAGCAACCTTTCCAACAGTAACTAAAATATAAGCGAAAAAGGTTTTTATCAGTTTTGACTTTGTCATATCAACCTTAATTTCAGGTATATTTCACGATAATATACCGCAATATTGTATCCAAAGTAAACACGATATAGTCGTATAAAGGCTATTCAATACGCATCGGTAGGAATCTAAACATCGGCTGTAGTTGTTTTCCTAAATAATCGTTTCTACCCAAATATATTTGCCGAGCTCTCGTGCAGCTGGTTTGTGCCGTTTGATTTTCAATTGGACTTCCAATGTACGGAGTATGAGTGGGAAAATAATTTTAATATATATATTATTTTTGTAGCGTATACTATATTCAGCGAGGCTGTCGTAGTACAGCGGTAGAGGGTCTGACTGCAAGCACGACTATTGTGAGCTCGATTCCCTTTACAGATATTTTCCCCAAATTATTTAAATTCCTTGCTTAAGTAACAAAACAAAGCGAAGCAATAAATTCAATCAATACGCAATGCCTCGAAAATTTGGGCGGTAAGTGGAAAAGGAATATATTTAAGGTAGATTACTTAATCTACTTACCTAAATGGGGGCAAAAGCTATATGAATATTATCATATCAAGTTTAAAAACATTCGACCACTGCAAAGTGTTCGAATAGTTGTGTTTCCAAAAATAACGCCAGCATTTACAAGGTTAAAGTGTTTTATTCAATATGGGTATAAAATGCAAGAGATCTTATTATGGTATAGAAATGATTATAAATTTTTATTTGAATAAATTTATTTTGAACTTTAATAGAATATATTAACATTGAGGCCATTTTGGCAAACACTTTCTCATCGTAAACGCGAGGGCCGTGGTTTCTCACGCAGTGAAATTAATTATTTTTATTTTCTAACTCTAATTAGATAAAGAAAGGCATTGAAACCTGCCACTAAATGTGCAATATCTTGAAATCTAGACGGAGAGTGGCGAGCAGAGTGTTCAAATGAGATTACCTCCACGCATCTACCAACATAACAATAAATAACTCTAGCAATAATTATAACACGCGTTCAACAAAACGCTTACAAATGCAATAAAACTTTCGAACCGTTCCATTCATCGCGACGATGAATCCGCAAATTGTAAATAATTGAATGCAGTGTGAGAATAAATTGTCATTTTCAATTTAATTGAAAACTTTTAGAAATCAATTGCAATTGCTTTCAATGCGATGTTCGAATTAAATTGGATTTGTTCTGTTATGTTCGAGTTCAGGTACATTATGTAGTATGTACGTTGGATTTTGGCAAAATTACTTAAACTTTTGGTTTTCAGTAAGTTTAAAATGTTTTTAGGTATTAGAGTTTAAGATACGTAAAAATAGGTGGATATTATTAAAATTTGACTAAAAATAAGCTTTAAGCTTATGACTGAATCAAGAAAATTACTAACGAAACTTTGCTATCTTTTAGTTTTAGAACACAAATAAAAATAAGAATTTATTACTTCGTCCAAAAATCTAGTGTTTCCTAATGTTAGTAAAACTTTTCTAAAAATTGAAATTCCGTTTAGGGACTTGCATTTTTTAAGTTATTTTTTGGGAACAAAAAGTAATTTACGTGTATAATAACATTAAGATTATTGATGAGTATAGAAACCCATCCTGTCGCCATAACCCATCCCCGTGGGGAATCCCCATTCAGTAAAATGAAGTGCTCATTTCTATTGGTACCCAACATCATGTAATTAAATTAAATCATATCGAATATAAAACATACAATATAATGTTATTAATATAATATTCTTCAAATAACACAAAAGTGTTTGACCTTTCCAAAGTAATAAATGAATTACGAGTCTCAAAATACGAATTCTATGTACGGTACAAGTTTACGACACATTAATAATATATAAACAAAATTTATTACGTCCATAAAATACAATGAAATGTACTAACGCTCACTTATATTAGATTTCACCGACCAAAGCTCAAATATAGCTCCTTCTAATTGTTTGTTTGAGCTTTGCCTAATATATGTTAGCTCTGAACAGTGTTGCCTGGGCTTTTTAAATTCTGTATGAAGAAAATTATTTAAAAGTAATTAGTGTAGCTTTTGATTTTAAATAAGCTTTTTGTTATTTACTTCTTTGGTTCGGTGATAAAAACCAGCAGATAATTTCATGAATATTATATCCTGTATATAGTCCGCAAGGAGACTGTAGTGTCAGTTAGGCTAAACTCATTTTTCATTTTCGTCTAATTTTGAGATAAGACGCAGATAACGCCATGCTTTGCCTATATTTTTGCAAGAAAATATTTATAATTTATATGGCCATCACTACACTTCGGTGCAATTACTGAATTAAAACAAAGAAATATGACGTTTCTTGGTTCGATTTAAAAGAATAATGTTGTCTTTAAAAGCAGAAAGTTGGGAGTGTCTTAACACTAGATTCCTCCTCTCGAGGTAGGCCCACGCTTAATGCAAAATTAAACGTAAAAGTAAAAAAACGTTCTACAGTACACGGATATGAATACCCAACAGCTATATTCTAAAATCACACGCTGCCTCAACATGCCACATAGGCCTCAATATAACTACTAACTACCACAGATTTATAAATATATACAATACAGTATAAACTAAACTAATACTCTGCACTTACGATTGGTCTATACAAGAGGCGATGGGACGATTAGATTCAAGTGGCGGTAGATACCAGGCATCCATTAGAAACAGATAGCTGTGCATTGTGCATTAACCTAACAGTTGCTGGCTTTCAGGTTTCATAATTAGATTTAAACTGAAAATTATTACACATAGTAATTCTAGAATGTTAGGTAGGTTAGTAGGATTTAACCGTAATGGAATTTTTAGCGAGATTTTAAAGCAAGAGATTAATCACTCGCCATATTTCTAGCATTTTATTTATTTTACCTTATTACATGTACTCATAGTATAAATATTATTAAGCAAAAATATGTGGTAAGGGAGGTAAGGGGAGACCTCAGTTGACTTTTGAAAATACAGAAGAGATGGAAGGTCACGTAAAAAGCTTGAGGACTCCCCGGATAGCATGTATGAAGAGGTTAATGACAGTGGATGAGGCGAAAAAGCTATCACTCAGGGACCGCAGTGTTTTGCATTCCCTTCTCTCTGATGACACTGCTAAGTATAAAGCGTGAAGTTATATATGTAAATGTGTATAATTAAAAATATTGAACGTAGGCGGTGAAATATAGAAGAGCTTACTCCAATGCTACTTCATCGATTTAAAGCAATTTCTGTATAATTAGTAATAAATAAATATAATCTAAACAATCATTATAAAAAAGTTATTTAGAATATATTGTTAAAGGCATTAAGGGAAATGGTTGTCAAACTAAAGTAAAGCCTACTGTTTAGGAATATTTATATAGTAAAAATATATTTAATTAAATTTGTAATATATGTATATATTTAAAAAATCAACTGCTGAGTTTCTTGCCGGCTCTTCTCATCATAACTGCCATTCTAACCGGTGGTAGTGACATGTTCGTTCGACGATTCAGAGTCCATTTAAAAGAATAATAAGTAATTTGAAATTGAATCGGACAAAAGGTTAAATTTGAGGCCATCGTGGTATGTATAATATAAAAGAATATATGTATATTTCTGTAAGGAGTAAAATATAAGTATAGTAAGTAATAAGTATTATTATTTTTTAGCATGCATAATCCCGCACATAGGTAGGCAAAGGCAAGCACAGCAACTGTGAAAACCTAATGTTAAGACACTCCTTTCCCTGTTTTCTACAATTTTTTAAGCATTCCGTGTTGATTCATAAAACTTAACGCCTTCCTTGCCAAGATGCCAGAGCGAAGAAAATAGAGATGTTCTATTAAAAAAAATTATTTCAGCAAGTAAAATTTTCGGCCTCCATATGATTCAATATCAATATCCAAGTACTTGTGACAAAAGTAGGATCCTAAGATATTGCATGCATTATTCACCGCATGTCTATTTGAAGTGCATACAGCAAAGTGCATTCTGCATCTTACATTAGTTCTCAGTATAATTGAATCTGAGATAGCCGGGAATTGCTCACGCCTACTGCACAAATGACTAGTGAATATGATATCGACGGGCGCTATTGAATTAGAGCGCTCTCAGTTTTGTTCCTGCTGTGACGATTAAATTAACTTACCTTAGCCGTGTTGTATATTATGAATAAAAAATATTTTAAGTATTATTTTAAATACATTTTTTGGCTTTACGCCTTGTCCCGCCTTTTGCAGGGTAACTAGAGGGACCCACACTAACCGTGGGATGTTAAAAATGTTAAGAAACTCCGTCCCCCGCTTTCCGTCTTTTCGAGACATTACGTGTTGAGTAGTGGAATTCAACGTCGCGCTTTACATTGTTGTCAGAGCGAAGAAAATGGAAGTGAAAATCCATCTTTCCCACTTGGGAATCGAAACCACAAACTAATCAAATGAGGCAAAAACAGCTCTAAATGTTACAGTTCTTAGGAAACATGTAGCAAGAATTTGATGTTTTTTTTTAAGTTATCACATATCTGCTACAGTAAGCAGACGTATCTCATCCGTGCGTACTAAATGTTAAGACGCTCCGTTCCCCACATTCCGCTTTTCGTGGCCCCTTGCTAGAGCAAAGAAGATGAGATTAAAATGATCCATCCCAGTGGAAATTGAACCCTAAAACGTTTGCTGTACAGACAGACGCTGCGCCTTTGCGCCACAAATTATTTTCAATAATGTTTTTTTTTTTTCAAAATACTATAATATATTATATATACCTATATAATATACTGCAAAATATAATATATACTTATTGATAAAAAGAAATTAAATGATTTTATATTGAATTTATGATAAATTTAGTTTTTTTGATATTAATGTTGTTAAAAAACAAAGATAAATTATTTACACTAATCCCATTTCAACTAAAATAGTTTTCGTTGTAACGTATACGTCATACATACATATATACATCCATACATACATATATACAGACACATGAGCGTTGTTTTATCCAAATCTCTTTGGATTCACACTTTTCAACCGAATAGGAGCCGTCGTAGTCTACTTCCGGCAGAGGTTCCGGATTGAAACGTGAGTGCGGTTGTGGATGACGTCACATACGTGGACACTGTATACATGCAGATGTTTCACGAAAATTCTACGCATCGCTTCATATATATTTGGAACTTAACTTTACGTAGGTTTTGGAAAGTATAATGTAAATTACTTTGCCTTTTTTAAAATGACTGGCATAAGTATAATTGAGTTTATTTAATTTTGGTAATGTTGTGTATACACTATTATTATGAAGCGGAAATATGCGTTTGTTTCAGGAGCTCTAAGACAATAGAATAATGTCAGAAAGATAAGGCAAATGAGCGTTCGGATAACCTGATGCTACGTCATTTACGGTCTCTGCTTTAAATCACATAGCACCAGGAGTGTCTATATACTACAAACCTTTCGCTTTGTCTTTTGAAAATATTAATAAGTAGATATGTATATAGTAAAAATGAAAAATAATTAAAAATAATACTATAAATAAATTTAATTTCACGCAATACAGTCCATATAAAATATTACCAAGTAAATAAACTTAAAGTGAAACAATCTTAACATGAATTTTATCCCATTTTTTTTTTAATTTATGTATATTTATGCGACGATAGATTGCCTTTATAAAATTTACACTCTACGCTACTCATAGAAAGCGATATGTACTGTTAATAGTTCGAACACGACTAAAGCTGTTGCTGTCACAGACTAGGATCGTTAGAATATATTACTTAGATTAATATAATTACATTTCCCTTCAACCAAGCAAGCAACGTCAAAAGTAAAAACTTATATTAAAAACATTTATAATATACACTCAAGATATATTATTTAATGTGGTGGAGTAAGATTTTCTTCGGTTACCTACAGGTATGAGAAGAAAGATGGCTGACGGTTGGACCGACTCGCCAGTGCCATCCATCTTACTAAAGGCGTTTAGTAATACATTTTCTTTGTACTTTCCAAGTTATGTTTTTTGGGAACTTGTTCTTGTTTTGTAACTAATATATATTAGTCGCCTATTCGAATCACTTTTACTTTGAAATGATTACAACAAAACCAAACGTTTTAAAAGCGTCTTAAAAGTAGTGAATTCAATTCCTACGAGGGGAAATTAATGATATCATTTTCTCATTTAGGCAATAAGACACAGAGTGCTGTTGAGTGCCGCCGCTTGACATATCTGGAAAATTAGTCGGAAGGCCACGAACAAAGGAACTGTCTGCTATAAATGGGACATAATATAAAAAAACAAAGCTATTTACGTATATGACTGATTGATTAGTAATCATATAAACATAATAATATTGTATTGTCTTTACTTGTTTGTTTTTTATCATTTTTCGCTGCATTTTTTACTTTTTTATAGTGTTTCAAGCAATTGAGATGTATTTTAATATGTCATATTCGTGTGAAATGGCGGTGCGGCAATTGCATATTAATTTTTTTATAAGTTAAACTATTTATTACACAAAAACACCTTCTTTTGTAGCTATACTATTTAAAAATATAATGGTCCTAAAATATGTCTATATATTTTATTTTCTTTTCATATTACAATGATACTTACTTACGACTAAATACTCTATAGATTAAGCTATATTACAATAAAAACGATTGATTATGATTTGGACGGATTTAATAATGTTTATATACAACAACTTACAATCCAAAATCATCGCAAGCAGTAATTTTCAAATTAACATAAGCCTTAAAAGCAATATTAAGTAGGATGTTTCACTAAATTGCAGCAACACTGTCCAGCTCATATTAAACAAAATAACACTTAAACCGAACTTATCTAGCGTGTTGGAATATCACTGTGTAATGATCCAGAAATATGGGCGTGCAGAATCAGCAGTTGTCTGACCTAAGCGAAATGCTGCACGTTTAGAAGGGTTCAAACGGTCGGAGGCCTGTAGTGTGAGTCCCTATAGTGTATGAAATTACTGTAGTAAAATTATATGTTTGTACTACCTATATACACAAAGAAATATCAGAGTTACTACTTATTGTAACCTTATTTACTTTTGTAATCGTATGTAAAATTATTATTTAATTTAAAAGATGTGCTTAGGAGTTTCTTTTGCCATTTCTTCTCCATGACAAAGCACCTTTCCGAAATGGTAGTAGAGAAAAAGTTGACGTGCGTAAGTGTATCTTCGATATTTGATTGATTTTAAATTGTAATTTCTTCCAATAGTAATAAGCAATACTGGTGGGTCCATTGGTGTTTAGATCCTAAAATCTTCAAATCGGATTTAGATGAGTTCTTTTAAAAGATATGGTAGAGAAACATTGCTCTTTTTTAATTATATATGATATGTTTTACATAGTCTATATGTCACTCTTTCAAGCGTAACGTCGAAAGAAAATATGTCTATAATATATAACGATAATATTATTATATGTACTCTCGTACATTCGTATATATATATACTGTCACATAGTATCAGCATGTAACCCGTTATGTACTATTAATTTTATTTCATAAATCTAACAGTCTTTTAAAATCACTTTGTACTAAAACTACTTTCAGTCCTCAAGAGATTTCTGTAAGGGTTTGTTCAAAAAACAAAAGATCTGCAGAAGTGCAACGCTTGCATCAAAAGACACTGCGACGTCAATTGCAATGTCCACACTAACGTTATAAAGAGAAAAGATTTGTCTTTTATATGTTAGTTTGTATGACACGTACTTGGTAAGTGCTTTGTGTTTTAAGTTGAACATTTATGTCTTTTAGCTTCACGTTTTATCTTGTTTTTCGCAGTGTAGGTTTATTCAAGGTAGAAGATGAAAATATTCATCTTCCCCTAGTGGAAATAGAACCCATGTACCATCGCGTTTACATGCAGACGCTGCGTCTCTTCTTATTTATATTTTATTTATATTAAAATACCATATAATTGTATGCATTTGCACCTAAAAAAATAAATTATTTAAATTATCTCGCTGTAGGTTAACGAAATGCGGCATATACACATAATGTCCCAAATATGAAATCTAATAATATTCAAAAAATTAATAATAGAGTAGATATATCGACGGACGGACGGATTAGATTCTACGTACTAAATATATGTAACAAACTAATGCAGATTTTTAGAAAGAAATTAGAAGACCAAAGAGAAATACTCGTAGCTATTAACGATTCCTCCATCCGCCCTATAAACTATAAAGATAAGAATTTTAAATAATACTTAATATCCCAAACAGTGCTACTTTACCAACGATTTAACTGCACCATTATAGATACTACACAAACATCATAAAACAATTTGTGAGCACATCCCTCTGATGTTATTCATGCAATACCCCTTACAATGTACAGGCGTATATATTTTTTTCATGAGATGTGTACTTAGGACGGCGGAGACGGTAAAATTAGGATTTATTGTTATTACAACAGTGTGAAGCGTATTGTGTACCCTTTCAACTGTTCTATTATTTTTATAAAATACATTGCAGAGTAAAATGATATACGTAATGGCATTGTTTTTGTTATGTTTAAATGGTACATCGTATATCATTGAATTTGATAAGACTAAATGAATAATTTCATGCTTTATCCCGCTTTAAGTAGGTTAAACAGAGAGATCGTGGTAGATTTTCGAGAGGTAGAGTCCTCGTTATACTTTGTCTTTAAGTTGCAACTTAGAATTGAATTAATTTTTTTCCCAAATGAGAATCAAACCTACAATCGTTGTTTAATAGTAAGGCACTATGCTTCTACAACAAGAACGTTCCTAAGATGCGAAATATATCAATAAAAGGCCTAAATTTCACATTTATAAGTAGAATTGTTAAATAAGCTGAATACCAAAAGTATCCTGACCCCAACTAAAATATGAACTGAACTGGAACGGCAACAGTTCCATAATTTTAGAGCTTGGAACTTGTATCCACGTCCATCTTATGGGGGTTTCTAATGGCCTGTATACACTGCACCGTGAAATAATTTGTTATTTTCATAATGGACCCTAAATTAAGGCTGGTTGTGCGCCTAACGGGCCCGATGTGACCTCAGACAGCACTAACTACTACGTCACCACGTAGCCTACATAAATTTAAATTTCATCGAATTTAAACCGATGCTTTAAGACCAAATAACCCAACCGCGCTTGTAAATATCCGTCTTAATTAAGTTAGTTTATTCATGTTTAATTTGAGCAATTTACTCTTCGTCTTTACAAAACCTGAAAGCGATTCGTACAATTTTCAGCAAAGTAAATTGAAAAGTTACAAATGTATGGGATTGACATAAGCGAGGCCATGTGGTTTTACAGCGAGATGTCGTGTCTGTGTTTTTAAAGTTCTTTTATCATGTTTTTTTCACGATAAGCCAAACTAAATTTTAAAATGTAATTATTATATGTTTCTTGCATTTTTACGGATATTTAAAAGAATATTGTTAATTTTTATTATTTTAAGAATTCACGGGTATAAAAACTTAGGTATGTTTTCAATATACGTACATACAAACACAAATAGATATCATCAATTAGCGGATTGTCTTACACAAGAATATCTAAAATACCACGCCATACTTTCGTTTCTGTATAAATAATAAATTCCAAAACATTAATGGAATTAATTTTCTATTTTAAATGTTCTTTTTACTTGCTCGCTACTTTCTTTTTTTTTTTTTAGCTTCACGCTTTATCCCGCACAAGGCAGGGTAGGCAGAGGGAACTGCAGGGACCATGGGAACCTAGTGTTAAGACACTACGTTGCTTAGCCTCTGCTTTCCGCCGTTCTCGAGGCATTGCGTGTTGAGTGGCGGAACTCAACGCCGCGCTTTGCTTAGTTTGCCAGAGCGAAGAAATGGAAATAGAAAAATCCATCTTCTCCGACTGGGGATCGAACCCAGTAACCGTCGCGTTACAGGCAGACGTTGCGCCTCTGCGCCACGACGGGCCTCTACTCGCTGCTCGCTACTTTATCGTGCATATTCAAGGTTAGCTAGAAAGAACTTAGTGTCCAGACATTCCATTTTGTATTTTTGTTTGACAGGAGACACTCAATACTACGCTTTGGTTTGCCTAAATTTATTGTAAAATCGGAAGTATCGGAAAGCTGGGACAGAGAATGCAGAAACTAAGCAACAGAGTGTCTTAACACTAGGTTACTATGGTTCCTGCAGTTCCCTCTGTCTACCATGTGCAGGATAAAGCGTGAAGCTATAAAAAAATCTATTGCATTGATATAAAAGTATTAGTCTGATCTTCGTTTCGTCGAATCTCTCTTACTCTCTCTCCCTTTTTCTATTATTCTCTGTCAAATGACATTCTTTAAGATAATAATTAATCGTAATAAAATGCAAAGTGTTGGTGTAAATGGAATGTAGTATAATATTTCGCCATCATAAATTTTGTAAATTATCATCAACATTTCCAGCCACAACTATGAGTAGAGAAGCTTGAACAGCTTTATGAGCTTCTTTAGTTACAAGCTTAAAGCTTAAACGTTTAATAAGATGATACTAATAAATTATAGTAAGATATTTTATTGTATATTATTATTCATTTTTGATGAATAATTTTATTTTAAAGTATATTTTTTAACTTCACGCTTTTATTCCGCACATGGCAGGGTAGCAACTGCGGAAACCGTAGGATCCTAGTGTTAAGACACTCCGTTGCTTAGTCACTGCTTTCTCCATCCCCACTTTCCGCCTTTTTCGAGACATTGCGTGTTGAGTAGCGGAACTCAACGCCGCTACACACACATATATATATATATATATATATATATATATATATATATATATATATATATATATATATATATATATATATATATATATATATATATATATATATATATATATATATATATATATATATATATATATATATATATATATATATATATATATATATATATATATATATATATATATAACTACAATAAATATAAGTATACGTACTAATAAATTCCCAATGTAAATATTCATTAAGACGATGTAAAAAGTGAATCAAGTTATTAATATAGGGCCGTAAGCCCTAGATCCTGCGTAATGAATGCCTGTTAACCAACTTTGGTGCCACCTGAACCGTAGATGTTAAATTAATTTGACTATATAGCCTGTATACCCGGACCTGTGTATACTATTTACACTCTATAATGATACCTATGTTTTCTATATACATATATAATATGTAGATAAAGGATAAATATAAATATTTGAAAACAAAGTTATTTTAACAAAAATAATGAAATAAATTCAGTTAGTTAAAGGTCAGTTAATTAAAGTTATTTATCTAATAAAGAAATGTCAGTACTATGTACAAAATTCAGTATTTTCATTTGCTGTTACCACCTCAAAATAAAAATATATATAACTCTTTTAACATAGCAACATTTGAACTCGTGTTTCTTGTAAACCGTACAAGCGCTCTGATCACCGAGCCACGCGTTTTCCTCACGTCGAAATTCTCATATGCTTTATACAACTTACTTCGTTGTTAGCATCTCTGTAGGGAGATTTTTACACATTTGCGCTACCTAAAGATCCCACAACTTCCCCAAAACTGCACTGCGAGGTAAATAAAAAAGAAATATATATATAAAAACATCACAATCAAGTTTCTTCAGCTACGTGTACGTTTTTCATAATTTCCAACCTATTTCTATCGAACTAAGGTATCCACTAAAACACAGTATAACCGATGAATTTGTTAACAAAGTAATTTAGCGGTCTCACACGATAAACCTAAATATAACCTTGTTAGTCGAACTCGCAGCGAGCTCAAGAGAATCTCATTATATTCTTGTTCATTTATATCAAAATTAAAGCTGATACGATCTTCTTAGAACTATGTCAAGATACGTTTCGAGATCAATCTGTTATCATAGAGTTGGCGGTTTTTGTTTTCTGTTTGCCGACTTTTTTTCTTTGATAGATATTTGAGGTCAATTTGATGTAAATTTTATTATTATGTAAAATTTTTGGAGGGATATTTAGTAGAAATTGCTTAGAAAAATATTAAGCTAGATTTGAAAGCACCATTGCTACAGAATTTATTAATTGACATCACAAAGAAAATCAGTTAAACAAATCAGTAAAAGTAAAGACATACTTGAACATATGAAACAATTAATTCAAAATACTGTTTTACAAATGGAATCGAATAAACTAATATTAAAGTACAATTTTGTTTTTGCTACTCGAAATAAACTCATTGCATATTTAACGACGGAACTCAACGCCGCGCTATTATATAAAAGTGAAAATAATTATAACCTCAAGTAAGAATGAAACCTGCAACCATTGCGCTACTGACATCACATCACAATCTGTGCCACTGTATCTAATAGTCATATATTAAAATAATTCCATTGATGACAAGTAGATTAATGTTTCCAATTATTTGCGTGGACTGTCATCGTTTGTCAAATGCACTTTGACCCTTGGCTTTACACCAGTATTAAAGTGACGGACACAATTTACTGACCTAATATAGTGTAGGGGGTGGAGTTTAGTTAGCTTTATGAATAGGAGAATGACCAATGCGACTGTGATTACTTTAGAACGGTTGTCTAAAATTAATTTGGTCATGAATCATAAATAAGGATTCATTTTTATTTATATTTTTCTATAAATTAAATTTAGGATATTTTAAGATTTACATCCATTTATGTACCTCTTCATCTAAGAATACCACATAGTAGGACATTTAGAAATTAGAAATTTTAATAAAAATTATAATTCTATTTTTTTTGTGTGTCCGTAATAAAAACAACAAAAAAAATAATAATCAAAATAAAAGACGTACAAGAGGCGATTTGATCCCTAAAATAGCAATATTTCGAGGCAAATAATGTAGAAAGCATATTATGCGAAGCATATTATGTAGAAAAGAGGAGAAGGGTGGAGATGTGTACAATAAATATAATTAAAAAGAAATAGAGGACCGTCATGGCGCAGAGGCGTAAGCGTCTGCCTGTAAACGCGACGGTTTCTGGGTTCGATTCCCACTAGAGGAAGATGGATTTTTCTATTTCCATTTTCTTCGGCAACTAGGCAAAAGGCGACATTGAGTTCCGCCACTCAACACGCAATGCCTCGAAAAAGGCGGAAAGCGGGGACGAAAAAAAAGCAATGGAGTGTCTTAACACTAGGTTCGTATGGTTCCTGCAGTTCCTTCTGCCTACCCTGCCATGTGCGGGATAAAACGTGAAGCTATAAAAAAAAATAAAAACTACTACATTACTCCATCGTTAAAAAACTATGTCTTCGATAGTCACCAATAATGAATTATTGACTAAAAAATTGAGTGCTACTTCAAAAATCTACTATACGAGTATACAAATCTTCTAGAATTTGAGATTGAAAATTTCAGCAGTTGTGAGTTCGATTCCTGTTTAGTAGAAAGAAGTAAATTTGTTTTCTCGCACTCGTAATAATATATATAAATGACAATGTGTGGTTACTCAATAACGTTATAGATGGTGCAGCCTTTGCGTTGTTGAGCGTTGTTGAGCAACCAGCAACAAACCAATTTACAATAACACAAAAATGATATTTAAAAGAAATAATAAACACATTTTCATACAAAATTAACAATTATTAATTAGATCACCTAAATAATGATTACAACCAAAGCATTAATAATGAGAAGCTATTACGTAGAAACTTATTACTTCGGTATTATGAATATGAATCGCCTTATTTTTCTCGTTTCAAGCAAACTGATCCCCGACGATATTGTCACAGCGTAATGAAAATAGATCTTTTTCCTCCTCGTTTTAATTACTCTATAGTTTAGCGGAGGGCAATTTTGAATTTGAATTTTGTTGGAGCAAGCAACGTTGTTACAGTAATGTTAACTAATAACTATATCGTTAAGTTACGATATGAATTTTTATTACCTTATCCTAATTTCATAGTAAAAATGACACAAACATGTCTGTTTATTATATATATTGTACTTGTAACATTTTTTTTTCAGTTACCATGGTACATACAAAGAACCTTGATTTTGAACCTTAAACCAAATTAAAACACTCTGTCGCCAATTGTCCACTACATTTATAAGTCTAATAGAGCTGGAAAATAAAAATGAATAATAATTTAGATATAGTAATTTCCCCTAATCGATAAATATATAAAATTAAAATAAGCCTACTTAAACTTCACAGCGTTACGTATAAACAGTCCATTCTACACTTATCAGCCAATATTGACATTGCGGAACATTGGACATTGCGGAAATCAACGCAATAGCCGAGTCACTTACACAAGCTAAGCTGGATATAATAAATTTATTAAAAACATCAAAAATTCATATTTATTTAAATTTTTATTATAATATCCCACAAAACACAAGGGATGTAAATAGTGCAATATTAGCGTATACCTATTCCGACTGCAATTTCCGGCTACGAGTGTTTGCATACAGTTTGATTGTTCAGGACCGTTTGTCTTGTCACTACTTGCGAGTTGGAGGTAGTTCTGAAACTGGGCGGGGTGAGGTTTTTTTATAACTTTTTATTTATAAAGAAATGTATTGTATAATATATCTTTTCAGAAAAAAATGTTTTTTTTATGTCTTCACGCTTTATCCCGCAGATGACTGGGTAGGCAGAGGGAACTACAGGAATCATAGAAACCTAGTGTTATGACACTCGGTTGCTTAGTCCCTACTTTCTCCGTTCCCGCTTTCCGCACTTTTCGAAGCAATGCGTGTTCTTGTGAAGAACATGGAAATAGAAAAATACATCTTTCCCGAGTGGGAATCGAACCCACAAACCGTTTTGTTTACAGGCAGACGCTACGCCTCTGCGCCACGACGGCCCTCAAGAACAAATTAACATATGAACAAAATATATTTGAAAGTTTTATTCTTAGGCTATGAAAAAAATTGATATTATATATGTAAATTAACACATTTATATCATTTTGTGAAGTCCCACAATATATCAGGAGTTAATTCAACCATAATCTCTTGCTTCATACATGGCTTGAAGCTGTTCTCATGTTCCTCCGGTGTCGTTGACACTAAATTGTTGAAGGCTAACTAATATTTTCCACTAATGTTTTTCACTATCACCTTCACAACTCAGTACAGAACCCAACAAAGCAAGTTTCTCTCCATTTCACTCATTTCTTACGGTAATATTAGAAATATTATCTACCATTCTGTGTATTTCTTTGTAACTGACTGGTAGGTGAAGAGGCCACACCCCTGCAGTCTTAAACTACATATCATTATTTATCAACAATCCATTGTAGGAATACAAATATTTTCTTTTAAATTTAACAGAATGTAAAAATATCGTTATCTTTTTATGGTACTCAATATGAACGCTGTAAAATTTATGGCATTGCTGTGTGATATATATATATATATATATATATATATATATATATATATATATATATATATATATATATATATATATATATATATATATATATATATATATATATATATATATATATATATATATATATATATATATATATATATATATATATATATATATATATATATATATATATATATATATATATATATATATATATATATATATATATATATATATATATATATATATATATATATATATATATATATATATATATATATATATATATATATATATATATATATATATATATATATATATATATATATATATATATATATATATATATATATATATATATATATATATATATATATATATATATATATATATATATATATATATACATATATGTCGGAGTAGTCATGAATACGGTTGTTGATTTGACAACGAGGCGGAAGCGACTTGTCATCGCTTCGACAGAGTCCAGTCTTACGTTCGTGCGGGCCGAGTCTTCGAGTTACCGATAGGACTCGAAAGCATCACTTTGCTGTTGGCTGTTGTACGGATAACAAGTCTTGGGAACTGTCATACCGCTCGTTATATTACTACCTACTTGTGGATTGTGTGTATACCTGCCTTATTGGAATCAGTGGAAGTAAAGAAAATATTGTAAGAAGGAAGTTTGATTTCTGCTCGATAACCACGTTAAGCCCACAAATATGTGCTCGGAGGAAGACCATCACTCTGATTTGTACCCCTTCGCCGAAATCAGAAGTGGGATCTGAATGTCACTGCCACACAATGTTCGAGAATTTAGCAGAGAAATATGATGCAATTGCTTGAAGTGGAGTTCAACCCAGAGCAACTAGATGCTGATCCATGTGCTTAGTATGCCACGATTCACTCTTGTGTTAGTGAACGTCCACTGGAAGGTGCATCGCACTGAATGGCAGCGTCTCGTCGTGGCTTTCACATATCTCACATGCGGGTATGACTTGGCAATACTTTCGTGACCTCTCGCACGTTACAATTCTACGTAAACACTTGCTGCAAAGGTTATCGATGTGAATCATGGCAAGCTGAAGGAAGGTGAATGTCTCGCAGCATATGCAAGCGTGTGACGTCGCTGTTGAGGTGGAAGGACTTAAGTCACGAAGAAATATGTGCTACGTCATATGTGTTGGCTCATATTACCCAGTTTGATTCACATCTGTATCGCTTGGCGTTTACAAACGAAATAACCACACGAAACAACTAATAATGCTGGTATTACATTCAAGTGTCATAATTGTGACCTGGACATAAAGAGGATTCGTGAAATCAACTGTGTCTTATGGCAATAAGGGATAACGAATATTGATGGTTACGCCTAGAACCAGTAAACAAGTGATTTGTTTTCGTTGCGGCGAAAGCGAGCACATAGCAACCAATAGTCATCGTGCCAATGCGGGCGCGGGCAGCTCGACCTCGAGTGGGCCGTGTTGGCCATAGCAGTGGAAGTCGCGCAGTAGCTGAGTGAGGCGTGTGTTTCTGCACTATGTCAGGCGTCTGTGGCAAACTATAACAATCTGGTGAGTCGTATTATTTTTATATTGAGTCTGGTGCTGAATGTTCTCTCGTTAAACAAACTGTTAGCCGTGAACTCATAGAAGAACGCACATTCACGTTTATTCCTATACAGAAAATAGGTTATGCTAACCTAGAATATATTGAACGAATTCTTTGTCACGTGTCAATTAGTGGCAATCGTTTGTCGATTTTATTTCATGTTTTGCCAGACGTTTATTTACGATGTGATATTGCGATAGGCCGTGAAATACTACCTTAAGGGGTCAGTATTAGTATGGCCGTGACCAATGTTCATATTTCAAAAATTCGTAATGTGAACAATTGTAATTTAGATCTACCCTCGCGAAATAATTTAGCACTTATTGATACTGTTGTGTCTGTCGAGTATATCTCATTAATTGTTGATGTGTTAACTCGTTATTCAGACTATTTTATTACTGGCACGATGCGAACGCGCGTTACGACAGATGAATTTGTTATTCGTTTAATTGAACAAAAGCAAAACTAAATTAATTCTCGGTAGGTTTGTGTGTGTGTGTTTTTTTTATGAATCTTATGTGTTTCTTACGAATGAGGAAAGAAATGAGACAAAGTTAAATGCAAAGTTTAAAGGACCGTTTGAGGTCATAGACGTGCTTGAGGGTGGTCGCTATA